>PYUH01000040.1:1245605-1276006 GCA_016808085.1 Suaeda aralocaspica | reverse complement strand
ATGTTCAAAAAAGTGGGTTCAATTTCGTTGGTGGGTGTGGGGGGGGGGGGGGGGTTGGCTTCATGCTGGTTAGTGGTTGCAATGGGAATGAAATGGGTGGATGGTGGTCGGATTGGGTTCAAAATAGGTGGCTTTGATGGGGCACCTGTGGTTTTGTGGTGAGTATGTGGATTTCCGTGAGGGTGGGGTGGATTCATGGTGGGTCTGGTTGGGGGCGGTTTCATAAGGGGGTGGTGGTGGTCATGGTGAGTGCGGTGGCATATAATTTAATAATAAATAGCGTGATGGTACTATGGTAGAATGTCAAACTAGTAAGGATGTTGAACAAGGGTAAAGAAAGTTGATGAAGAATGGAGATGGAAAGAGAAGAGAGAAAAAACCGAGAGAAAGGGAAAGGGAATCCTAAAAATTAGAAAAGGAATGAAAAAACAAGCAAACCAAATAATTTTAAAGGAAATTATAATCATTAGTTTATTTGTACATTAGGTTGCAGATTACCCAGTCTGTTTTGGGAAAATGGCCATTAAAGGTAGATTTATTGTCGGATAATCAAAAAATGAATCTTTTAAAAGTGGATAGAGAAAAGATGGATTTTTTTGTCAGTTTTTCATTTATATTTTTTGAGATAATTTCTTTGTATTCATTTATATTGTTAGGGTTTGTTGCACGTATTATCTAGTGAATGGTTCAATGCACAAGCACATGCAGAGCCCGCCAACCACACAGACCAAACACTACATACACGCTCAACACACTACGTTGTCAACATTGTTCTCGTGTCAGCTTGCCAATGCAGAGCATAGACAAAACCGAGTTAAAAACAACCTAACCCCAACAGGCACAACTAGGTGGGAAATCAACTTATAAATTGGCAACAAATTTAATAAACAGGAAAAACATAAATACACGTCTCACCTTACCTTACCTTCTTGTGTAGGATGTCCGAACTCCACCCTCGGGCCTTAACAGGGGACAAGCAGCCTCTTTTCGACCAACCGTAGAAAGTCGAGACATCCTTGGGTCTTAATTATTCTTTACCTTGAACTTCGTCTTTATTTTCATCTTCAACCACGCTTGACAACCCCCTCTTCAACTTTGATGTCCACCTTAACTGTTGTATTTGTTAAGGCGGACAATATAGGAGAGCGATTATCAGACCGGTAACCCAATTTGTCATTACTCAGACGCCACAAAGTAGCGCTCGAGTAATGACAATTTGGGTTACCACCGTACACTATTATCCGTCATTCGCCCTATTTACATTTTAATTTTCAAAATTTGTAAGAAAAAAAAAATTTTTAGGAGGGACTATTCGATGGAAATAGTGCAGGGCTCTGGTTGGGGCTAATGCCTCATCTAGTGGCCAGGAAGGGTGCTTTCCAACACCTTCTTCCTATAGATGGCTATATTAAGGAACATTTTGTGCTGCAGGGTAATACTCATATAGCAGATAAATTGTACTTTTTCTGCCTTAACCCAGTCTTGTATTTTATTTGATTTCCTTCAATCTTATGAATGAATGAATAAATATAAGAAATAATAAATATATGAAATAATGAATATATTTGTGAAACGATGAATAATTGTAAATTTAACATAATTTTTTTATATATATAAATTTGTTTATTTAATATTATTTTTTAATATATTATTTTTCTTATTCTAGATATATTCTTCCTATGAAACAATGAACAATTGTTTTTTGTTTTTCTCATTAATTCCTTCCATAGGATTATTTTTTAAAATATTATTTTTCTTATCCTAGATATATTCTTTCTAAAAATTGGTTATGTTCACTCCGTCCATAGGATTCCCCTCCTATGACCATCCCTCTTCCACATCGGTTGTTTTTTCCGAAAGAACGTGAAAACAATTTTTTTGCTCTCATGGGGCATCCTAAGGGACTTTTCACCACAAATCGCGTGGTCTGGGTTGATATTTTTCGCATAAGGGCACCCCGGAAATTTTTGGCAGTTTTTTTGCCGAAGCTCTGAAACATCAAAAAGCAGTGAATAATAGCCTTTGGTTTGAGGCCTCTAGAGGGGTTGTCCCGGGCCCCGTCTTATTTTCTCCCCGTTTTTTTTACCACGTGTTATGGACCACCAAAGAACTCCCCACGATCCATTTCGGCCCTCAAAGACCCCTAATGATCCATCTTATTATGGGCACTTCGGCATATGGGAAAAACAGGTCTCCCGAGAACCGTCTAAAACCTTGTTCTCATCCCTCTTAAGGCCTTTTCAACCCAAATCTCTTGGTCTAGAGTCATATAATGACCCTGAGGCCACCCCAGAAAATTTTGGGCATTTTTTTTCCCTGGACTTCGGAACCGCAAAAAAAAAAAAGAATAATAATAGCATTTGTTTTACGCCTCCGGAAGGGTCGTCCCGGGACCCGTCACTTTTTAACCTAGTTTTTTTTACCACGTGCTATGGACCACAACAACATCCCCCACGATCAGTTTCAGCCCCTAAACACCTCTTATGATCCCTCTTATGGCCTCCTTCAGAGAGGGGAAAAACAGCCTTATATGCAATCGTCAAAGGCCTTCTTATAATCCCTCATATGACCTTTTCACCCCGAATCCTTTGGTCTGGGTTCATATTTTTACCTTACGGCCACCCCGGCCGATTTCCGGGATTTTTTTTTCCGGGACCCCGAAACCACAAAAAACAGTGAATATAGCCTTTGTTTCAGGCCTCCGGAGCGGCCGTCCAGGGACCCGTCACTTTTTCGCCCAGTTTTTTTACCACGTCCTACGGACCTCCACAGCACCCCCCACAATCAATTTTGGCACCTAAATGCCTCTTAGTATCCCTCTTATGGCCTTTTCTAGAGAGGGGAAAAACAACCTTATATGCAATCGTCTAAGGCCTTCTTATAATCCCTCATATGATCTTTTCACCCCAAATCCTTTGGTCTTGGCTCATATTTTGACCTTATGGCCACCCTTGTCGATTTTCGTGATTTTTTTTTCCCGGGACCCCGGAACCCTAAAAACAGTGAATAATAGCCTTTGTTTCAGGCCTTCGGAGGGGGCGTCCTGGGCCTCGTCACTTTTTCATCTCGTTTTTTTAACACATGATATGGACCCCCACCCCCCCCCACCCCTCCCCCCGATCAATTTCGGCCCCGAAACACCTCTTATGATCCCTCTCATGGCCTTCTCTAGAGAGGAGAAAAACAACCTTATGTGCAATCGACTAAGGCCTTCTAATAATCCCTCATATGGCCTTTTCACCCCGAATCCTTTGGTCTGGGTTCATATTTTTACCTTACGGTCACCTCGGTCGAGTTCCGGGATTAGTTTTTCCGGGACCCCTGAACCCCAAAAAACAGTGAATAATAGCCTTTGTTTCAGGACACAGGAGGGGCCGTCCCGGGCCCCGTCACTTTTTTGCCCCGTTTTTTGACCACTTGCTATGGACCTCTACAGTACCCCCACGATCGATTTCGGCCCCTAAACACCTCTTAGTTTCCCTCTTATGGCCTCCTTTAGAGAGTGGAAAAACAGTCATATATGCAATCGTCTAAGGCCTTCTTATAATCCCTAATATGACCTTTTCACCCTGAATCCTTTGGTCTGGGCTCATATTTTTACCTTATGACCAACCCGAACTATTTCCGGGTTTCTTTTTTTTTTTCTGGGACCTCGGAACCCCAAAAAAAAGTGAATAATAGCCTTAGCTTAAGGCCTCCAGAAGGGCCGTCCCCGGCCCCGTTACTTTTTCGCCCCGTTTTTTTACCACATGCTATGGACCACCACGTCACCCCCGACGATCGGTTTTTGCCACGAAACACCTCTTATAATCCCTCTTATTGCCTCCTCCAGGGACGGGAAAAAACAGCCTTATATGAAATCGACTAAGGTCTTCTTATAATCTCTCATATGACCTTTTCACGCTGAATCTTTGGTTTGGGTTCATATTTTTACCTTACGGCCACCCCCGTTAATTTTCGGAATTTTTTTTTTCCGGGACCCCGGGCTCTGTCAATTTTTCGCCCCGTGTTTTTACCATGTGCTATGGACTTCCACAACACCCCCCACAATCGATTTCGGCACCTAAATACCTCTTAGTATCCCTCTTATGGCCTTTTCTAGAGAGGGGAAAAACAACTATATATGCAATCGTCTAAGGCCTTCTTATAATCCCTCATATGATTTTTTCACCCCGAATCCTTTGGTCTTGGTTTATATTTTGACCTTATGGTCACCCTTGTCGATTTTTGAGATTTTTTTTTTCGGGACCCCGGAACCTCAAAAAACAGTGAATAATAGCCTTTGTTTCAGGCTTCCGAAGGGGTCGTCCCGAGACCCGTCACCTTTTTGCTCCGTTTTTTTACCACATGCTATGGACCACCAAGGCACCCCCCACGATCGATTTCGGCTCCTAAACACTTCTTATGATCCTTCTTATGGCCTCCTCCAGAGAGGGGGAAAAAAGCATTATATGCAATCGTCTAAGGCCTTCTTATAATCCCTCATATGACCTTTTCATCCTAAATCCTTTGGCATGTGTTCATATTTTTCCCTCACTGCCACCCTAGTCGATTTCTGGGATTATTTTTTCCACGACCCCGGAACACCAAAAAATATTGAATAATAGCCTTTGTTTTAGGCCTCCGGAGCGGCCGTCTCGGGCCCTGACACTTTTTCACCCCGTTTTTTTACCACGTGCTATGGACCTCCACTACATCCCCCACGATTGATTTCGGCCCCTAAAAACCTCTTAGTATCCCTCTTATGTCCTCCTCCAGACAGACTTATGTGCAATCGTCTAAGGCCTAATTATAATCCCTCATATGACCTTTTCACCCCGAATCCTTTGGTAGGTCTGGGTTCATATTTCTACCTAATGGCCACCCTGGTCGACTTCCGGGATTTTTTTTCCGGGACCCCGGAACCCTAAAAAATAATGAATAATTGCCTTTGTTTCCGGCCTCCGGAGGGGCCGTCCCAGGCCCCATCACTTTTTCGCCATGTTTTTTTTTTACCACGTGCTATGGACCTCCACAGCACCCCCAACGATCGAATTCGACCCCTAAACACCTCTAGCTTATGATCTCTCTCATGGTCTCTTCTAGAGAGGGGACAAACAACTTTATATGCAATCGTATAAGGCCTTCTTATAATCCCTCATATGACCTTTTCACCCCAAATCCTCTTGTCTGTGGATCCTGCCAATTAGCTTCCTTGCGCCGTACAGGTTTACTGGCCCGTTGACTCGCACACATATCATACTCCTTGGTCCGTGTATCAAGACGGGCCGAATGGGGGGCCCGCAGGCTGGTGTCTTGAGCGCGCAGGTGCCGAAGCACATCGTGATGGCGCGCGTTGCCTACCACAATTTGGGGGACGACGCTCCAGGATTTTGTCCGGGGTTTAGCCGCCCTTCCAATCCACACCAATCCGCGCCCCGAGCCGATCAGCGGATCGGCTTTTGACCGTTCCACATCCGACCTTACATTAGGTTATAGATTACCCGATACCTTTTTGGAAAATGGCCATTAAAAGTGGATTTATTGTCGGATAATCAAAAAAAGAATCTTTTAAAAGTGGATAGAAAAAAGGTGGATTTTTTTTTGTCAGTTTTTCATTTATTTTTTTTGAGATAGTTTCTTTGTATTCATTAGGCTTGAACTTGAACTTTGAAAGGTCAAAATTGATAAAAAGTTCCTTTCTAGAAAATACGGACCATGATAAAAAAAAAATGGTAGTTCAGAATTGAACTAGTTTGGTCAAAATACTGAACTTTGTCAAAAGGGATGATAAAGTTTAGTATTTTGAACTACATGATCAAAAGGTCAAAGTATTTCCCCTAAATAGGCAAGTAGCCAACCAGTTGAATTTTATCAGGTGGTGGAAAACACTCGGCTTGACCAAGAAGTTGAAACTGGCAAGAAATCAACCAGTGAAATGGCATATGTGGTCTTTGGTTGTTCTCCCTGATCCCAATATGGCTGAGCTAAGGACTGAACTCACAAAAGCAATAGCTTTTATTTATTTCATTGATGATATCTTTGATGTCTATGGAACACTCGAGGAGCTCACTCTTTTCACTGAAGCCGTTAATAGATGGGATTGCAACAACATTGAAGGATTACCGGACTACATGATTATGTGCTTGAATGCACTCTATGACACTACTAATGAGATATGCAACAAAATCTACGTTAAACATGGATGGAACCCCAAAGATTGTTTAAAGAAAGCGGTATTTCCATTGAAATCTTCAAATGAGTTGACAAACTATTTAGTAGATGATAAGGTCCACATGATGAAAACAAAACAAAAGAATTAATCTAAGACTAGTACTAAAATGTATGATTTATATGTTGTTTCAGTGGGCAGATTTATGCAATGCTTTTCTAGTGGAAGCGAGGTGGTTTACATTAGGACAATTGCCTACTGCTGAGGAGTACTTGAAGAACGGAGTAATAAGTTCAGGAGTATTTGTTGTTTCTGCAAACATCTTTAGTCTCTTAGGTGAGGCTGTGAACAGCAGAAGCAAAGATCTCTTGAAAGACCATTTAGATATTATTGTATCATCCGCGGCTACAATTCTTAGTCTCTGGGATGATCTTGGATCTTCTGAGGTATGCATATAATTTCAATTACGAATCCAGTTTCTTGCATTAGGTGAGAAATATATATATATATATATATATATGTAGTCCAACGATTTACTCACTTCACCTTACAAATATTTGAAAAAATTACAAGTGATATACTTTATAATGTTATCATGTGGAAAATCCAATTCGATCTAGGATGGCTGGTATATCAGGTAGAAAATCCCAAATTGTAAACAGGAAAGCTAATTCTCCATTCCATGGAATCTTTTGTTCTGTAGGATGAAAATCAAGATGGAAACGATGGGTCGTATATAGCTTGCTATATGAACCAGTACAAAGATATCTCAGTTGAAAATGCGCGAGAAGATGTTATATTATTAGAATGATTTCAAATGCATGGAAGTGCCTTAATCAGGAATGCCTGTCTCATTCTCCGTTTTCTACAGAATATAGAACAGCTTTACTCAATTTAGCAAGGATGGTTCCGATAATGTATAGCCATGATGAGAATAATCGCCTTCCAAGCCTTGAGAAACATATTATTTGAACTTATTGACTAATGATCTGAGTAGCTGAGTAGAGATCAGATAGCCTATTACATAGATGGATTGTGTTATATGATGAATGAATTAATTTAGTAGAGCAGATTATATACTAATGTAGTAATGTGTTATACAGCGAATCAGCTATTAAGAGATATAATAATAATCATCAAGCATGTTTAACTAATTCAAGTTGTTTAGAAAATGAAAGGAAAAGAAGAAAATATTGTACAAGAAAAATGTGGTATTTTAGCAAGCAAGGCTGATTGTAAACACAATGCAAAATTTATTACTCCGTCATTAACTGTTGTATTACCTGTATACAATCATCAACACACTAAAGAGATAATCAAGAGTCACAAAATGCATATTAGTTGTAGAATTTCCTTAAAACACTTCGTCACCTATATATACATATATACTAATTAATACACACAGTTACATATTTGCTATTTTCATGGGTTACTCTTGGTTTTAGAGAATGCGGCGGTTTTAGAGAAGTATATACTCTGCATCCCACTGCCAAGTTGATTTGCATCAGCTTGCAGGTTTTGAAATTCAATGCCCTGGACTGGTGTAATTGCAAGACACATTGAACTAATCTCACTCGCGTTTCTCTTTACATAGGATGCCGCCATCTTCTTGTGAGCCTTCGAAAGCTTAAGCTTGGTTGGAGCAGCAGGCACGCGTAACTTACCACATCCATCTCGGCCAAGCATACCATACCCTATTCCTAACCCATCACCTAGTGAACTCTCTTCAGTCACATTGAATTTCACCCTATTAGCTAATTTCCTCATCTCGGTTACTTCATATCTTTCCTTTGTTTTTCTTAACCTTTTTCCACCTCTTTTCTTCTTTGTACTAAAATCATTAGGCGCGGGAAGGGCTTTTTGTATCATAGCGACTGAAGGTCCTTGCAACTTCACAACCTTCTTTCGTACCTCTTCGAGCAATTTCCTTCCATACTCCCCCGTTGTATCTCCTCTTGCAAAATCCACTCGAGTTGCAAGGGCTGCCTTTGCAGCCAATATACGAGACATATTATTTCGTAAAGAGGGAGGTGTACTCTGAAACACTTCTGTTTGCTCAATAAAACCAACACGAAGCTGACTCGAAAAACCTGCTAAAATTTTTTTCTGAGCCCCGAGGACTTGAATGTCGCAAGCTGCAATATTAGCTAGCTTCTCCAAACTTCCAGCAGCAGCCATAAGTTTAGCGGCAACGGCACTTCCAACCAAAGCAGAAAGATTTGGTGCAATATGTGACATTCTAGTCTCCACAAAGTTAATCAACTTTGTTCTCATCGAATCAAGTTCGATTACACGATCACAAGCCTCAAGAGTCCTGTCTAAAAGATCCTGTGGAAGCGGCGTTCCACTAGTAGTTGAAGCCGTGACTGAAACAACCATGATCATAGCAGGTGACAGAAGGTCCTTGAGACGCAATACTCGAGTCATGTCTGTTTCGTTACCGATCATCTTGACAACACGAGCATAATCGACAGGGTGTTGAACAAGAGACTCCAGTTCAGGAAACTTGAGGCGGTAACGATCACGGATTATATTGTATTGAGACACAATATTATCTTCAATGTCAACTGATAATGCACTGGCATCACCTACTAGTTGAAACTGCTTATCATCAGGAAGTTCACAAACTTGTGCGTCATCAAATTTATTGATTTGATCAACGTAATTTTGTAAAAAATTTTGTAATGTTGGCATATTATTAACATCATTCAACAAATCTAAATTGTCCGAAAATTCTCCTAAAGCATCGTCTTCTTCTTCGCCTAGCATGGCTAAATCGGATACAAAGAAATCATCCATCGATTAGATTTTTTTTTTTATAGGGGAAACGAAGATTATTGAATTTGATGGTGGCTTATAAATTGGAAATAAAGATATTTGACAGTGTTAAATTAAAGGAGTAGTTGATTATATATACTAAGGTAAATACATAATCATCCTAATTCCTATTTCTGTTAGTATTCGATTTTCATAATATGTGAATTAATGGTATTCCTACTCCATTAAAGATTTGATTTTAGAAGATTTGATTATGTGATGATTCTATTTGCCCTCTAACATACACATAGTATGCTCTACATACTATGTGATGATTTTATACGCCCTCTTTGGCACTTTTTTCCGAAAGAAGGCTTTTTTTTCCTCTACTAGTACCATTTCAATTTTTATGGCCTTTTGAACTATCACAAATTAATTGTCTAAGTGGATTCTTGTAACTATAGGGTACTGTATAGATTTTTTTGGTGTTGTTTTTTTAAGATCTTGAAACCTCTCAAAATTGCAATTTATAGTCTCTTTTCTCTTCTTCCAAAAGACTATCTCGAGCACTATCTTGTTCAGCAATATAATATCGATTTTGGCTTCAAAAAGCTTGTAATCAGTCTTTTTGGAATAAGAGCACAATAGTTTTTTCTCTAATAATCTTTAAGGATCTTCTTATGGTTTTTTTAACCTTAACGAGATATCTGGAAGCTTTCTTTTTTACTGTTGGGGCACCGTGTTAAATTTGTGGATTTTTTTTTTGAGCGACCTCAAAACCTATAAAAATTTTGAATAGCCTTCAATTTCGAATTCAACGGGGTTGTCAGAGTTCATTACCTTTCTGCTTGTTTTTTTTACCACATGTTCTAAATGATCTCATCACTCATAACTATTAGTTTTCACCTCTAAAAACTTAAATAATCCATTTTTAAGTCACTTTCCGAGATAGGGGACGACATTAGTGTTTTTTGCTCTCTCAGAACCTTCTTAAGGCTTTTTGAATCCCGACAAGCTGATGAAGGGACTTCTTTTTTGATACGCCATGTAAGTTTTTATCATAGGAACGACATGTAAAATTTTCAGCACTTCTTTTTCAGTATCCTAAAATCTCAGTAAACAGTGACTTATATCCCTCATTTTTTGCTTTCAAAAGGTTGTCCTGTATTATTTTTTTATGACATGTTTACACGATTATTTTCGATCTCTAAAAACTTGTTACAATACTACTGCAGAGTATTCAATTCTAATAGCACCTACACCCCTATCATGACTCCAATAATCTTGGCCTTATGGCTCCTAATGGAGTCATGGGGGCTTCTTTTTCACAAATCACAATTCATCATTTGCTCAATTTAAGCAATAAAACAGGATATGATACAGGCAATTGGGCAAATTAGAATACCCTGATATGTAGCATGCATGGGTACTTCTAATGGGTAATCGTTCCCGAATCCGATTCGTTCCCGTATTGTGGACGATTCAGATCCTTCATGTTATAATTGGGCGTACTTATTAACAATGTTTTTTAAATTAGCTGTTTTCAGTCTCCGTATCCGTATTTATTTTCGACCCCGTTCCCGACTCCATACAACCTAGGTACCCTGTGCAATTCGTAGAGGCTTACTTTTAAATATTTAAATCCAAACTCTCATTTATGTCGTGTAAAATGTTACGTATTACTCATTAAAAAAAAACCTGTTCATTGCATTTTCTGTTGAATGTTGTTTTTACACTAGAAAGGATTAACTTACAGAGAAAGTCACATGTTTAAATTTTTTCCCTTTTTGACACCTTGGCTAATCATTTTTGTATCTAACTACAAAAATACCCCTGCTGACTGCTGACTGCTGACTGCTGACTGCTGACTGCTGTCAACCACCTTATGTCCTTATCCTAAATACATTCCTCAATTATTAATTGTTCCTTGTTCTTTACACTTCTACAGTTCTACAGTAATTATTTCTGATGGCTTTTTTTTTTGGACGGAAATAATTGTGACGATTTAAAATAATAGGTGTATTCTGCTCTTACAAAAATACATACATATATATATATATAATAATTATTATTACTATTATTAGAATAATAAATTATTATAATAATATTAATTATTATTATTATTTGAAGCATGTCAAGTTTTTAAAGGTTAGGTACAAATTTTATATTTAACAAAGCAATATAGTAAATATAAACATCTTTGGGAGACACTAACGATAGTTATATATATATAAAAAGACAGAGTTTTATATACACCCGGTGTACAGTAATTATTGTACGCATCTCAAGTTAGACTTTTTTGTGTTCTAGTTACTCATAGAATCAACTGCTCAAGTTATACTTTGTTGAGTTCGAGTTATGCATTTTTGAGTTCTAGTTATTTTAAAATCAGCTCAAGTTACCATGCACTTTCTTACATTATAATGCTAAAAATCCAATTTTAATTTAATGAATAAATATAGCTTATTATGCCACATATAAAATTTATTTTTCAAGATATTCAATTAAATTTCAATGATTTTTAAGTGACTAAAAATTTGATTATAGTTACTGAAAAACTAGTTCAAATTAGTCGTTGTATAGTAATTTTATTGTACACATGGTGTATGCAATATCTACATTTGTGTACCATTAATATTTGTATACATTTCATACAGTACATCTCAAAATTGCATATAGTTATTATATTACCTTATTACCAGTGCCTAACATTTAGAAATTAGGAATTTCACTAATTTTATCTCGGTTTAACTTCATCAATAAACAGACTTTAATTGGATTAATGTCTTTATTTTATTTCTTTTACTCCGTAAGTTCAAAAGATTTTAAGCAATTTCTTCCTTTGTGAGTATGGAGTAATTGTCTAGTAGTTATGCATTTATACAAAATTGGTATTTCAAGTAAAAAGGTGATCAGCAAGCACATTTTTTTTTAAAATTAAAAAATAACTTTCAACGTTTCTTCTTCGTTTATTTTTTTTTTTTAACTAATGTATCAGGAAAACTATATTTCATGTGAAGATCAATTTGATTTGACTCAATTTGGAATTTATTCATGTATTTTTTTCTTAAATTTTTAAAATGAACTATGTATGATTAAAGTTACACAAGGATAGAAATATAACGTAGGAGATGTGAAAAATGAGGGGTTTTTTTTTTGGGTAAGGGAGCCGCAAGGGTGAGGTGAGAATCGATATGCAATAAGTAGAAAAACTCTTACCAACTGAACCATCCCTCACTCTCAGAAAAATTGAGTCATTGTAGCTAAAAAAATGAAGTATTACAAAGTTTTAGATTTGATCAGCTAGACTACTAAACTTTCTACCTTAAACTTATAAGTTATAGCTAGTTATTGGCTCAAATGATGCCCTTGATAATTGCATATTTATCATGATTGAAAATTTTCAAAAATGTCAATGAAATTGAATTAAATAGATCAAGAAAAAAAAAATACAAAGTGAAACAGCATAATTTTAAACTGGAGTTATATAACTATAATCGATAAAATTATATTTGCTTTGTTACTGAAATTTGGATTGTTGGTAGCATGCTTACTTTGGAACTTAGTGATTTAGGGTTTAATTCTTGTTTAGAATATTTTTTTTTGATGAGGATTATTGAAACTTAGATTAGAAGGCGACATGGTGAATGAAGTAGCGTCATATTAGCTATGAGTTTGAGATGTGGTCATATTAGCTATGAGTAGAGAGAGTGAAACATGGTGGGTTGCAAATTTCCCCCAAATTAGCTTATACATATTGTTTGTGCGAAATAAAGAGAAATAACCTCATATATCTCTATAATATGCATAAAAAATATAAAAATATAATTTTGAGATCTTGGTAGATATTAATGTTAAAATAAATGCATTAGAAATAATGATAGTCAAAATCTAAAAAAAATTTAGGTTTAGGATGTAGTGTCATTTTATCTTGATAAGTATCATTAAGGTTTAGGATGTAGTGTCATTTTATCTTGATAAGTATCATTTATCTTGATAAGTATCATTAAGAACGATGTGTAACTCGTAGTCCCACATTCCCACCAAATCTTACTTGGGCCGTTGGGCGATGACTTTAACGTCTATAAGTAGTCCAACTTTAACATATGAAATATCATAAAATTACCATAACACTCTTTTACTTAACTAACAATAAAAGAATACAAAAAAATTTAGGCGGTAACCTCTAATCCCCCAATATCACTAAATTAAAGAAGAGGGAGCTGAAAAACAATCATCATGGAAGTCTCTGTTACTCTTAGAGCTGCCATTTCTCCCACCAAATCATGCATATGCCAAATGAATTCGACAAAAAAAACCCAATTGATGACCAAAAATATTGCAGTTGATCGAAAAAAGAAACAAAGGAACTGTAAATGTAATCTGTATGCAACCCCTGAACAAGGCTCCGACATTCCTGATATCCCTATTACAGTTGAGTCTTAGTTTATCATAAGCATAGTGCCTACATCGTGTTATTTAATTTGTAGCATGCCAGCATTTGATTACCATGTGACTAACAAACTTCCATTTTTCGGCATGAACCTCAGCTTCAGTCCAATATTCAGCATGAACCTCGACTTCAGCAGGAGGTGATGAAAATTAAGAGAATTATGGTAAACAAATCAAGTGAAGAAAATCAAATAGAGGAGTTGATCATGGTTGACGCAATCCAGCGATTAGGACTTGATTGTTACTTCCGTGACCATATCCATGATGTGCTAGAAAGGCATCATATGCAGTGTATCACCAAGGTTGAAGGTGGTGATAGTCTTCATCATGTTGCTCTCCGCTTTCGGCTGTTGAGGCAGGCAGGATACTATATATCTGCAGGTAAACTGCTTACTCATCTTTCATTATTTTCATGCAGTTCTCACGGACAATTGATTAATGAGGGAAGTTACACTTCCCATGTACTTCCGATGCCAAGGACATTTAACTTCCTACATTCTTGTAAACCAGACCAGTGAAACAACAATACATAACTTTATTTGGTTATATCCTAACTAGGAATTTTTGACTTCTCATGGTTTTTGTTTCATTTCAAATGCTGATTTCCTAGAAAGATTTGATGTCATATAAAGTTCATGATAAATAAAGGTTCCAGCCTCCAGTAACACTATTTTCTACTGCAACAGATGTATTCAACAGATTTAAAGACAACGATAAGTTCAGAAAAGAAATTCACACAGATATCAAAGGATTGATGAATCTATTTGAAGCTTCTCAGCTCGCTATTCCAGGAGATCATCATACACTAGACGATGCTTGTGAATTTTGTAAAATTATTCTGGAATCCACCTTGAAAAATGCTAGACCACAATCTGATGCAAACTTAATAAGAAAAACACTCGAAAATCCATATCACAAAAGCCTGCCAAGACTTGCAACCAAGAATGAAATTGAAACACTTGAAATTACACTTAAAGTTCTTCATGATTACTGTGGTATGAAGGACTGGATCAGAGCAGTGCAACATCTAGCAATAATAGATGCCAGCACAGCTCAAATCGCCCATCAAAATGAAATAAATAAAATTTCCAGGTAAGTTTCAAAAAAAATTCCCCTAAATAGGCAAGTAGCCAACCAGTTATTCAAAAGGCTGCTCAAAATCTAAAGCGAGTGATTTTTTTTTTAAATTTCAGGTGGTGGAAAGAACTCGGCTTGACCAAGAAGTTGAAACGGGCAAGAAATCAACCAGTGAAATGGCATATGTGGTCCTTGGTTGTTCTCCCTGATCCAAATATGGCTGAGCTAAGGACTGAACTCACAAAAGCAATATCTTTTATTTATTTAATTGATGATATCTTTGATGTCTATGGAACACTCGAGGAGCTCACTCTTTTCACTGAAGCCGTTAATAGATGGGATTGCAACAACATTGAAGAATTACCAGACTACATGATTATGTGCCTGAATGCACTCTATGACACTACAAATGACATAAGCAACAAAATCTACATTAAAGATGGATGGAACCCCAAAGATTGTTTAAAGAAAGCTGTATGTCAATTGAAATCTTTAAATGAGTTGACTAACTATATAGTGGATTATAAGGTCCACATGATGAAAATAAAACAAAGGAATAAACCTAAGAGTACTAAAATATATGATTTATATGTTTTTTCAGTGGGCAGATTTATGCAAAGCTTTTCTAGTGGAAGCGAGGTGGTTTACATTAGGACAATTGCCTACTGCTGAGGAGTACTTGAAGAATGGAGCAATTAGTTCAGGAGTCTTTATTGTTTCTGCAAACGTCTTTAGTCTCTTAGGTGAGGCTATGAACAGCAGAAGCACAGATCTCTTGAACGGACATCCAGAAATTGTATCTTCCACAGCTACAATTCTTCGTCTCTGGGATGATCTAGGAAGTTCTAAGGTATGCGCATAGATTTCAATTGCAAAACCTGGTTTTTTGTGTAGGTGGGAAAATACTCAAAAGACGTGTTCACTTCACCTTACTAAACTTTTAAATAAAAAAGCTAATTCTCCATTACATGGCATTGTTTGTTTTGTAGGATGAGAATCAAGATGGAAATGATGGGTCGTATATCACTTACTATATGAACCAGTACAAAGATAGCTCACCTAAAAGTGCACGGGAATGTGTTTTTAGGATGATTTCAAATGCATGGAAATGCCTTAATCAGGAGTGTCTATCTCATTCTCCATTTTCTGCGGAGTACAAAACAGCTTTACTTAATTTAGCAAGGATGGTTCCAATAATGTATAGCTATGATGAGAACAATCGCCTCCCAAACCTTGAGAAACACATGAAGTTATTGCATCATGAGTAGATGAGTAATTTAATTGTTCATCCTTGTAATTTTTAATGATTAGCGAACGTAAAACAACCCCGACCTACCTAGTTACTAAGTCAATAAAAAGCTAGTTTTGTAGTCTAAGTGTGCTAGTAAATTTTCGCATTGATCGAGTCTTTTCTGTTAGCTAAATGTATTGAAGTCTGTATTACAATGAAAACTTGATGATAAAAATCATGAATAAACCTGGCAAGTGGCAACATTAGCTGAAAGCCTGAAATTTTACATTTATACATGAAAGGTGAGACAAACAACGTAGTTTTGGAACCAACAAAACATTGTAAACTTGCATCTGAATTCTCATTGAACACACAAACAGTTACAGAGTTCTTAAAACAAAATCATCAATAGTTGAGTGGGCGAACTTATCTTTCAAAGACTTTCCCTCACAAAAACGAAATCAAAACTTCTTTAAGGTGTTGTTAGTTCCAGTCCACATTAAAGCTAATAAAGCAATGCTTAACAAAAACTAAATTATGATTGCAAATGAAAACTAACTTTCTAAGCATTATACTACCAGTTCTGCAAGTAAACTAAATGATCATCGGAACAAAATAACTGTCGCAAATTAAGGACTGAAAAAAAGGTGCAGAATGAGTTTTATCACTCACCATATTGCCTGCATAAGCCAGATACAATTTTCAATTTGAAAGGACTTGTTCTACGACTTCTTCCTTCTCCGTGTCATCATCATCACAAGGCAATACCAAGTCATACTGAAAGTAGACATTAGACTTTCCAAGCTCTACAAGTTCNAATTACCAGACTACATGATTATGTGCCTGAATGCACTCTATGACACTACAAATGACATAAGCAACAAAATCTACATTAAAGATGGATGGAACCCCAAAGATTGTTTAAAGAAAGCTGTATGTCAATTGAAATCTTTAAATGAGTTGACTAACTATATAGTGGATTATAAGGTCCACATGATGAAAATAAAACAAAGGAATAAACCTAAGAGTACTAAAATATATGATTTATATGTTTTTTCAGTGGGCAGATTTATGCAAAGCTTTTCTAGTGGAAGCGAGGTGGTTTACATTAGGACAATTGCCTACTGCTGAGGAGTACTTGAAGAATGGAGCAATTAGTTCAGGAGTCTTTATTGTTTCTGCAAACGTCTTTAGTCTCTTAGGTGAGGCTATGAACAGCAGAAGCACAGATCTCTTGAACGGACATCCAGAAATTGTATCTTCCACAGCTACAATTCTTCGTCTCTGGGATGATCTAGGAAGTTCTAAGGTATGCGCATAGATTTCAATTGCAAAACCTGGTTTTTTGTGTAGGTGGGAAAATACTCAAAAGACGTGTTCACTTCACCTTACTAAACTTTTAAATAAAAAAGCTAATTCTCCATTACATGGCATTGTTTGTTTTGTAGGATGAGAATCAAGATGGAAATGATGGGTCGTATATCACTTACTATATGAACCAGTACAAAGATAGCTCACCTAAAAGTGCACGGGAATGTGTTTTTAGGATGATTTCAAATGCATGGAAATGCCTTAATCAGGAGTGTCTATCTCATTCTCCATTTTCTGCGGAGTACAAAACAGCTTTACTTAATTTAGCAAGGATGGTTCCAATAATGTATAGCTATGATGAGAACAATCGCCTCCCAAACCTTGAGAAACACATGAAGTTATTGCATCATGAGTAGATGAGTAATTTAATTGTTCATCCTTGTAATTTTTAATGATTAGCGAACGTAAAACAACCCCGACCTACCTAGTTACTAAGTCAATAAAAAGCTAGTTTTGTAGTCTAAGTGTGCTAGTAAATTTTCGCATTGATCGAGTCTTTTCTGTTAGCTAAATGTATTGAAGTCTGTATTACAATGAAAACTTGATGATAAAAATCATGAATAAACCTGGCAAGTGGCAACATTAGCTGAAAGCCTGAAATTTTACATTTATACATGAAAGGTGAGACAAACAACGTAGTTTTGGAACCAACAAAACATTGTAAACTTGCATCTGAATTCTCATTGAACACACAAACAGTTACAGAGTTCTTAAAACAAAATCATCAATAGTTGAGTGGGCGAACTTATCTTTCAAAGACTTTCCCTCACAAAAACGAAATCAAAACTTCTTTAAGGTGTTGTTAGTTCCAGTCCACATTAAAGCTAATAAAGCAATGCTTAACAAAAACTAAATTATGATTGCAAATGAAAACTAACTTTCTAAGCATTATACTACCAGTTCTGCAAGTAAACTAAATGATCATCGGAACAAAATAACTGTCGCAAATTAAGGACTGAAAAAAAGGTGCAGAATGAGTTTTATCACTCACCATATTGCCTGCATAAGCCAGATACAATTTTCAATTTGAAAGGACTTGTTCTACGACTTCTTCCTTCTCCGTGTCATCATCATCACAAGGCAATACCAAGTCATACTGAAAGTAGACATTAGACTTTCCAAGCTCTACAAGTTCTTTGGCCTCCTCAATCATCGACACCTTCATCAAACCATCAACAACAAGCTGCAACAGCGCCTTATCAACCACAAATTGGCGCTTGAACATCTTCTTGCTCAATCCAAACGCAAAGCTAAAGTCACCATTATCACATAACTTAGGAACAAGGGTGGAAAAAGTAATGCTATTCGCGGTACAACCACTTTCAAGCAAAGCATTGTAATACTTTTTCGCTTCATCCAACTCTCCTTGATCACAATAAACCTTAATAAACACATTGAAAGTACTCACATCCGGTTTAGACCCTTTACTCTCCAACGCTTCAAACAACGCAACCGCCTCATTAACCTTACCTGCGTTAACCAAACCTTGCATCCTCAAGTTATAACTCCGAGTATCCCGAACCACATTGTACTCATCCATCATAATCCATATCCCATCCCCTCCCTCGAACCCCTTCCCTCGATAAAACGCATCAAGAAGCGTATGAAACGTCACCAAATTCGGCAACACTTGATTCTCCTTCATCACTTCAAGCAACAACAAAGCCTCATCAAACTTCCCCATCTCACACAAAGCATGAATCTTAATATTATAAGAAACAACATTCAATTCAATCGATAACTTATCCGATACCTCTTCACACAACCGCGAAACCTCATCAAATCTTTTACCAACTAAAGCCGCCTTCAAAAGGGAATTAAACAACTTAACACTAATACCACAACCAAGCTCAGGCAATTCGTCGAACAGTTTGCGTGCATTATCAAACATACCAGCTTTCGCATAAAATGACATCAGCCTTAACGCAAATCCTTCACTCTTTATATCATCGAGTCGCTTGTGAGACTCAACAACCTCTTCAATAAGATTGTAGCGTTTGTTGAAGGTAAATCGGGAAATGCAAAAGTCGTAGATGTTGTGGCGTTTTCGGAATTTTAGAGAGTTGAATGCGGCTTCATTGATTTTGTTGACGAGGTTTTCGAGATTGGGTTCTTTGGCGATGTCTTTGATTGAAATGTTTTTGTTTGGTGGTTTTTGAAGTGGCGTAGTTGCTGAAATTGGAGGTTTGGGGGTTGCTGTTGCTGTTGCTGTTGCTGTTGTTTGGGTTTTGAGTAGCTTGCGAAGGTGAGAAGCTGCTTTGGTCTTTGACATGTTTTTTTTTTTGTTTGTTTTGGTTTGTATTTGGTTTTTGGCGCTAATGAAAATGGATTAAATGTGGGGTTGTAAGTTTGTAACTATATAAGTACATAGAAAATACTTTTGTGTTGGGCTTTTGTGGCTTTAGATAATTATGTTATTGGGCTTATGAGTATGTTCGGCCCGCGTGATCTTCGTAAATAATGGTGAGCATTTAGGTAAATACTACCTTTGTTGTTTTTTACTTCTTACATCGGACCAAAAAAGCATTGTGAATTTTTGATCCAATGCAGCAAGTGGAAAAAAAAAAATAGAGGGAGTAATAAATTTGTATTTATATTGCTTTCGTTTTATATTAGTTGCAACTCTTTATATTTTTTATTTCATAGATAATATTCAAGTGTTGAATATAATATGAAACACAAGTAGTAAACTAACATACAAGACATAATTAGTTTATGGTGAATATTTGTTTTTACGATGGTTTTTTTATTTTTCAATTAAGGTTTTTAAAGAGCACGAAAATCAATAGGAAACGATTGAAATGTGAAACGTATATTAATAAAATTAATGTGACTAAAAGAAATTAACAAGTTTTCGTAAAGGGCGCCTTATAAATTATGACTAGAATTACTAAATTAGTACTCGTGTATGTTTTTTCTTATTTGATTGTGTAATGGTCTTAGCTAGAGGGTGTGCATAATGTGGTCCAGACACGAATTTGGACCAGTTCGGATCGGGGTCCACTAAAATTCCTGATACCGGGCTTCTGGTCTGGTCCAAGATCGAAAAATTCAGGTTTGGACCGGTTGGATAGATTTCCTTGAAAAAATTAATATTTTGAGTAAATAACTATAAAAGTTTAATATATATAAAGGTTTTTTTAGCTAAAATACTAAATTTATTTATATCATTAAAATTTAGCTAAAAAAACTACTATTATCGGTCCAACACAGGTCCGGACCAAAAAAATCAGGTTCAGACAGGAATTATTCCAGTCCGGTCTCCGGTCCAAGAAAATCGCAGATTCCAGTCTTCCAGTCCAACCGGTCCCGGTCCTGGTCCGGTCTTGGACCGGTACACACTCCTAGTCTTAGCAAATAAGATTGTCTTTTACTCCGTTCAAGTTTTGTAGATAATAGAATAAGCAACTTCGTGCAACAAACAATAACTGTGTAAATCTGGTGTACACTACACGAGAATACAACATGACAACATGCATTATTAAAAAAAAAATGAAAAAAACAGCAAAACAACATGTATGAAATTACTTTTCATATAGAATACAAGTTAATCATGATAAAAAAAAAAATCAACTTGGTTCAACTTCAATACATCTAAGGTAATTTTATAATCGTTCTACAATTTACACTAACTTAGTGTACACCCAAACACTCATTATAATTTATAGCTTGTGAATTCATGTACCTTGGCTACCTTGGACACAGACATTCTAGACCAAATTCATTTCCACTACACAGCTTGGATGTTTCCTTAATGAATTTTGTGGGTTGGTGGAGCCGTGGAGGGAGTTGGTTATGTTTATTGGAAAGCTTAATGTCTAGAGGCTAAAGGCTTAAAAGCTTTATCATGTAATTTAAAGCTTGCAACTTTAGTACTACTATTTCATTAGTGCACAATCTTCTGTTTCTATACCTTGACTTCGGTTGTCCAATAGGCTTTTCCGTAATCTTTTTAACCTTAACGCACTCCACCTCCCGCTATAACCACCGCCAGGTGCCCAGGCAAACGAAATGCTAAAGTATGTAAAACAACACCAAGATAACAAAAAATTTATTGATGTTTAGTTTATTTCAATCCAACCCATTTTAGCTCAAAAGAACCGAGCCAAAGTACTTGAATAATAACAGTAACTTGTTTTTCAATAAATTGATAAATATGGACGAAGTTTGTCATATCGCAACTATCTAAAATAAAATAAAATCCTTCATCTTTCAAATATTGATGTACCTCTAAAACGAACCCATCAAACCAGCCCATAAGGTGGGCCTAGGCTTATCGATGAGAAACATCACCTCATCTCATCTACATTTTGTCAAGCTGGGCCACTACTGGATCATTCATTATCCAACATGACACACAATAGAGCACAAATTTCTGACAATCTTCTACTCTAATATTCTACCGTAATTAACACAAAAATGTAGTCTTGTTGTCTTTCATGCAATCATGCAAGTTCTGTCCTTTGAACAATTGTAATAGCAACTTGATCTAAGTCCTCAATTAGAACTTAGTTGCCACATTATTAGTTCAAATTACATAATGCACTTGACAACCATATATGATATATCAACTGCGGATTTGAGTATGATTTTGTATAAAATTGTCACACCAAAATTTTAACGAGGATCCATCTCAGTATTGCTTGATGTTGCGGTAAACGCTGAGGTTGAGATATCTAAGCCAGATAAATCATCGATTTCTGAGTATGAGCCCGCGGTAAAGAAATGAGGCGCTGTTGGAGATGGTAGAACAACAGTATCGCCGTTAAGTGCAGCTACGATCGTAGCCATTCGGGGTCTTTTCGATGCATCTTCTTGGATGCACAATAAACCTATGTGGATGCACTTCTCTGCTTCTTCTAATGATATATCACCTCCCATTCTTGGGTCCACCAATTTCATCGCCAAACCCTCATCCCAAAGCCTCCATGCCTGTAATACATGTTCACATCATTGGTTTGAAATTTTTAGTTACTTATTTAATACTTCCAACCACCCAAAATAGTACACTAGCAAAACTATGAAGTTCAATGTCTACAACTTTCTAATATTACTATTAATGATGTGGATTACATTAGTAGATAAGTATGTTGTATAAATAAGTAGGGAAGTATAGTCCAAATATTCAACATAAGTTTCCCTACTAAATGACATTGAATCAAATATGACCTACTCCCTCTATTCATTTTAGTTGTAATAACTTTTGATTATTTTTTGTGAGAAATAAAATATTCAAAAGTTGCAACTAAAAAAACGGAGGGAGTATTATTTAGGAGCAGAAATATTTGCGGAAAGTGAAATACTTACACGATCTAGTAGGGATTCTTCTTTTCCATCTAGTCTGAAGAAATTGTTCAAGTAACCACTTACGATCTCCAAAACTAAGATCCCAAAACTGTATACATCTGATTTTGCCGAATAGTGTCCAGCAATCACATATTCGGGTGCCATATATCCGCTGCATCATAGTTATAAAGTATATCAGCTTATCATAGTTAAGTAATGGGTGTATAACAAAAGAATTTAAAAGCATGGAAATGAAGAGTGCAGAAACTACTCACAAAGTTCCAGCAATTCGACTAGTGTTTCTCTGAGTTTCATCTGCCTTGAAAAGTCTGGCCATACCGAAATCTGAAATTTTTGGATTCATATCTTTGTCTAACAATATGTTACTAGCTTTAAGGTCCCGGTGTATGATCTTAAGCCGAGAATCTTCATGAAGGTATTGTAATCCTCTTGCAATACCGCATATGATCTTAAACCTTGTTTTCCAATCCAAAGTTGCAGACTGTTTCTCATCTAAAAAATGCCAAATATCAGCACACGTCAATATAATGCATAGTATATTGTAGAATTAGAACAAAACAGAAAATCTGCAACCTTAACTTCATACCAGTTAGAAATCTGTCAAGACTCGAATTGGGCAAGAACTCATACACGAGTAGTGTCTCGTCTGTAGCAAGGCAAAATCCGAGAAGTTTGACTAGATTTCTGTGCTGAAGTTCTGCAACTAAATGCACTTCTGTCTTAAACTCCGAAATTCCTTGTCTAGAAAACTTTGAGAGCCTCTTTACAGCCACTTCTTCTCCATTATCTAGTTTCCCCTGTAAAAAACATAGAAATTTTAAACGAATGAATTCCTTCACAATGTATACTGAACTCATGAAGTATATGATCATGCAAAAATAACGATTGGAAATGAAACAAGTAACCGATAAATCATAGACTTATGAACAGGTATGACAGACTGCAGCCATTACTTACCCTGAAAACTTCACCAAATCCGCCTTCTCCAAGCTTTTGATCATCTGAAAAATTGTTGGTTGCGGCTCTAATAGTATTGCAGTCATAATTCAAGGACTCCACAGTTTCGATATCTTTCAAGCCTGCAAGAACAGTTTACTGTGGTATCAGTAGTTTTTTCAAAACAATAACCAAAAGTCATGACATAGTGTATTAGTGTTGACATTGCAAAATAACAAATTACATCATATTCAATCTTTTTTCATCTCAATTAAATCATTGAACACTTATAACTTAACATCATAGTCTGCAAGATGCTTATAGAAACTTGATACCCAGTGTACAAGTTTGTACCCAGTGCATAAGGCTCCCGCAACAATAAAGTCTAGCGAATGTCCTATTGCACGAAATTTAAATACTCGAAAAAAGAAAAAAAAAATAGTATTACCTGTATTTGCTCTCCTATACTTTCTCCTGTATACAAAAATAAGAGCTCCACAAAGAAGTCCCAATGCTAATACTGCTGTGGTGAGGGTGGCTATCAGTATTGCCTTTTGCCGTCTTGTAGCTTTCTTCTTGGTTCCTGTTTTCAAACAATTTGCAGATTAAGTCACATATTATCATACAATCTTGCTAACATACGCCCATGCAGCGTTAGATAAACATTAAATAATTTCTTAAAATGGTATTCATTTGAGAATTCGAGTTAAAATCATGCAAATTAATACTGGTTTAAAAATATAATTTCCACTTTTAGTATACTTATCCAACGCCCCCGAGACGCTCGTATAATGGCCGGATTCAATCAAAAGCTCACATGTACAATAGCTAAACAACTGTTACACGTAACTTCATAAAACCCATCATTTGAAGGCTTTCAGATGATTGATCAATAATAGATTATCTAGTTTAATCGTGAATAAATCAAAGCCGAGTTACAAACATATCAAAGCCTTGATCAAAACAAATAAAGAACACTCAAACAATAGAACTCGCAGAAGTTAATCATACAAAACAATAGATTAACCTTGATTAAGGACTTTTTAAGCAGGCTAATCAAAAGTTGGAATAAATTGACTTTAAAACATTGATTTCAAATCAATTTTAGCTTCAGAACAAAATATTGACTCATATGAGTAGGTGTACTTAAATATGCCAAATCTCATTGTTTGACTAAAAAGATAACACCCCATTAATCATCATCATCAATTAATTAAGCGCATATATAAAATTAATTATGAAGCATAGTCAAGATTAATTACCTGTGATTGAAGCCAAAGGAAGACCAGTAAAATTCGTAGCATCGTCTCCATAAAAAGGGTATATATCATACCTCATATTACAATTAGGACACATCAAAGTACACCCAGCTTTAACATTACAAAGCTCAGTAGTATTCCCAATAACCATCTTAAGACAACTCCTACAATCTTCGAGAGAAATATCGGGTGTACACTCAACTAGTGTATATAACTGATTCAAATATGTTAAGTTACTAGAGAACTTAGCTTCTTTGGTCGCAAACTTCCTCTCAATCCTTCCACTGGTAGCATTAATCGTAGCGTTCCACATAGTATCAAGCAACACCTTAGTAAAACCATTCATATTACTAGTAACATTCCAAATATCAACAGAATTTTGTCTGTTCCACATGGGAATCATGGGAGAATCATGCATAGTTCCTAGAAATGACTTGTTTGAATAATGCAAAACACATTGATCATAGTACCATACAGTTGAGTCCTTCTTACCAGGGCACCGCGTAGCAAGTGCCTTGGTAGCTAACGTGATACATTTGTTACATGCCGCATTTTTCACATCAAGACGGCAGAAAAACAGGCCGTATACTTTGTCACGTCCGCTTCCTATACTTGTGTTGTAGAACCGGTTCTTGTTGCTAGAATTCGACGAAAGGTATGACATAACTATGTCGATGTTTTTCTGATACTTGCTGTTCGACGAAACTGTGTCCATTTGTGGACACAGTGCGTAGACATATGCTTGTGTTGCTTCAGGTATATCAGCAGCTAAGGTATGATCAATAATAATAATATTAATACTAAACAAACATAAGAATAGTAACCATAATGGTTTTTTGAAAGTTTTTTCCATGTCTAAAATACAAAAATAATGAAAGATGTTTATATTTGTATGAAATGTGAAATTGGAAGCAATACTTAAAACAAAAGGAGGGTAGTTATAGGCCCTTTGGCTTGTGGGGTAGTCGGGTAGAGCTACATGTGACATTTAAGGGATGCACACATACATCCATGATTTAATTTTGTTGTGAGTGAAAACCCAAAAAAAGTTTATATTTTCAATAAAAATAAGTTAAGTTTAGCAAAAATAAGTTAAGTTTAGCAAAATGTTCTCAGCAAAAATAAGTTTCGATCAATCCTTAATAAATTGTTAATGATTTTAGCAAAAATAAGTTCAGTCCATCAAAAATAAGTTCAGATAAGTAAAAATAAGTTCACTTCAGCAAAAATAAGTTCAAATCAGTAAAAACAAATTTAATAAGCAAAAAAAAGTTGACGACAACAAGACCTAATTTATTGTTCATTTTGGTTTCTAACAATATGATGATGTGTATTTTTATTTCTTGAGGAAGAGATTGTATGAATGACATTGCCACGTTACATAAAGGTCCACCAATGGGGCTATGTAAGATTTTAAAGGAATATCGGAGATGTGGCATTTTCAAATGTCAATTTTTATCATTTGAATTTATTTTTTAATAGTTGATTTAAGATAGGACTAATAATAAGCATTTAATATATTTCTAAAATTGAAAATAATGTGTGAATATAAGTAAAAATCACACGTATATAGTTTGATTAATACTTGAATCGAAAAACTGTTTTTATTTTTAGCACCTTACACATAAACCTAAGAGCTATATTTAGCATTTTCAATTCCTTAATTTAAATAATTGATTAGTTGAAATCTACGATAATCAAATCTAATACGGAGTAAATTCAATATATTTTTTTAATCAGCTACTTGCTATACAATTAGGTTTAATGTTAACTATATTGCTCATTATTGCCTACAAAATAATAATAATAATAATAATAATAATAATAATAATAATAATAATAAATCCAATAACACTATACTTTTAGGCTTAGTTTCATTTCAATTTAGGTTAGCTCATCTCGAGTCTAAGATTCAGGTACTAAGTGTTGGCTTATGCTCAAGTAGAAAAAAAGGGACATGAGCGAGATATGTTCACACTTCATAAGTTGGAGAGAAATTAGGATATCTAAGGCTAGAGTATCCTTTTTTGTAATTCTTATGGGCACCAAATTAAAAGAAAATATTCAAGTTCAAAACTCCAAACCCGTACAGAATTAATGTAGCAACTAAATAATAGAAATGACACCGCTTGTCATCCTCGGAAATACGTTTCGAAAGTGTAGTGAATCGTGATCCACAAGTGAGCATGGTGTGCAATAGCAAGAGGTCAGACTCAATAATTCCACCAAAGCGGCATAGGAGGACGTACTAAAGGAATCAGAAAAAGGAGGATTGCATTTACTCACTTCAATATATATGGTTGGTTAAATTCAAGCCATTTATTGACCCAGTTTTTTTTTTATTTTTTAATGATATCATATTATCATGTATTCATGTATGATATTGTATGTGCACACAGCTGTGTGTATGTGCGTGTTGAAATCCCAATAACCCTTCAAATTAAAGGCACTTTTAATGTAGCATGTAGTACCTCTACTACGTAAGCAATGTGCGTTAATTTCATTTCTTCTTTTAATTTTAAAAATTAATTAATTTCTTTAATTTTTATTCATATAGCCGATTCTAAATTTAGAGTTAAAGCTCTCATTGATTTATTAAATTAGTTTCTTTATTTTAATTAGGAAAATTAGAAAATACTTGTTATTTAAGTGCAGAAAGTCTATATCAATCAACTAAAACTATACCTATAAAAGCAAACACTATACTTCACCCACCGGCCATCGGATTTGAATGTCATTATGGAGTAACTTAAAGTTCAAAAGTTAAATTTTAGACATAATTGAAAACTTTTTAGGATAATGATTAAGATGTCCTTTTGAATTACATTTGACTAAGTTTCAAGTGGAGCCGAAATGAAATTTAAATTGGAAACTGTTGATAAATTAATTTTTCTTGAAAATTTAAAAAGAGAGATAGTAAAACAAATGGAATTGAACCAAATAATACGAGTAGTAATTACTCCGTACAAAACAAATCAATACAGAGTATTATCAAGTGAGCTCAATCATTGATGTTACGGAGTATTAGATATTTGACTTATAAAATGCGCGCTAGTAATTACTGTTGCAATGATTGATCGATCAACTTGTAATCTTTGAGAAATATTTCTAAAAACCCCTTATTGTTCCCTTAAAGACAATTGGACCATAGAGGTTGTATATTGTATATATACAGAGTAATTAGAATATAGCCACAAACATGTTGCAGAAACAATTATAATTTTTCTTCTTTTAATTTTATCCTTGGCTTAGTATAATGGTTCAAAGTTCAAACCCCTTAGCTTGTAAGTTTGGTTGTTTTCATTCTTACCTATCATGTGGAAGATATATTCTATATGGACAAATGAACACTTTTTCTACTGTTTTTTTTTTTTTTTTATTCTTTTACTACACACAAAATAAATGTTGATTTAATTATCCATTAATGTGATGGGATATACATTCACACACACAATGAGCAAAAGGCAAATGTTGCCAATTTTATCAAGAAATGTCATTTGCTGAAAGTCCATACCAAACAAAACTCAAATGCCAAAAAACTTACTCCACCTCCCACATTTGAATACTGTGTAATTACAGAAGTTAAAAACTGTGTAAAGTTTGACTCTATATGATACAAAACCTAATAAAGATGATTGTTGATGGTTAAGTACCCTTTTAGGCCATTTATTATAATATTTTTTTCATTTTAAGTGTTTATTTAGTTAAAGATTTTGATTGGGTAGTGTAGTGGCTAGTGGGTGAGATCATAGAGTTGAAAATTGTGGCACCTATGTAGTCCAAATTTCATGAATGTAAGAATTGAATTTGTCAAATACTATGATTTCATGTGCAAACAATTGAGTATTTCATATACAATTGGTTGGGTATTTGTGCAGATTATGCGTCAAATACCTCTATTTTATAATATGAGCAACAATTAAGTATTTTTTGTGAGACATAGTAAATTCATCAATTGTTGCACATCATGATATGATTTAGAGGTAGTGATACATCTATGATACTACGTAAATTTAGTGACCTAAGTTTGACACATCAGTGCGCCTTACGAGCTTTCATGGAGTTACCCTAGTTTCGGTTTCTAATTCATTTTAAGCATGTTTGAGGTGTTTTGTGGCTTTGTGAGTTAAAGTAGATCAGTCCAAAAGCATAACATATATCATTGCCGTTAAAAAGCTACACCTTTTATGGGATAATTTTAAGTGTTAGCATTTGGCTTACGATTGAATTTAATACCCCCAAGTCTTACCAAATAATAGTTCCATCATTTGTTTCTTACAAGAAATCATTTTAGCTTAGGTATTGTGATGTATTGCTATTACTATCACTCTGTACATACATTCTATATATATTTAACTTTCAGAGTTTTTTAGCATTATGAATCAATCACAGTTTGAGTACATGATTGATGTTTGACACCATTTAACCCTTCCGATTAACCAGTAATTCAATAAACGGTAATCAGAAGAATCAACGCGTGCTAAATCACTAGTTGATAATTGTTGTGACGTGCTGCAATTGAAGAAAAGATTTGATGAACACTGAAAGAAACCAAAATATGGGACACAATCTCTACAAGAATTCTCCTAAGCTTCTAAGAACAAGTTGATCGATCAATTAACAAAGAATATAGAAACATGATGTATACCAGAAACAGTTGTCAGGGCTTGTTTACTTCAACGGAAAACAGCAGAACTGAACTGAACCGATTGGAGTTGAATTGAACTGAACTGAAAGTTTTTTTAATGAAGGATTAATGAATAGCAAAATAAGAGAAGGGCTGAGTTGAACTGAACTGAACGGATTTTAAGCTGAAGTAAACATGCCCTCATTAGGATATACATACATTATGAGCATCTACACCATCCAGCTTAAAACTTGTGATTTGTGATTAGACCATGTAGCTAATTGTTTGGATATAATTAATAGAGTAATTAGCTACCTCATTTTTCAACTGTATTAATAAAAAAAAAAAAAATTTTAAAAAAAAGGACTGCTAAAAATTAAATTAGATTAGCCAACTTTTTAGGACTACCTTAGCTTGTGGCTCCACCATACAAACATCAGGGTGGTACGACGACTAATGAATATCTACATCAATGTTGGACCAACTTTAGCCAACCTTTTAATAATGAGACCCTTTTTGCTCAACTGCTTCTGTCGTCTTCTATTCATATAGTTGATGCTTGACCATAGTGGATGTATAACACTCTATGTCTCTATGTATGATTGATCTTCTTTTGTTATTTTTTATTCTCTTTCTCCATTATGTATACTCATATAATTTTTCTTAAGACACCTCCAAGTCTCCGACATCGTGACATTGTTTGAATTGGGGAGCTTCTCCATCATATTGTGTGTTGAAGCCATGTGATTTACACTAGAGAGTTGTCTCATATCGGAGAAAAAAAAGATATTGAACTATTTTATACACCTAAGAATTACTCCTCCTATTGCTAATTGGTTTTAGAATGAAACCTCCTTAAGCTTATAGACTGGTTTGACTTTTCTCCTCCCGGTTACCCAAGCCCATTTATCTTTAACATGAAATCTAACATGGTAACTGAGCCAGGTTATTCGGGCCTATTCTACTTCTGATGTGCTCTAATCTAACATCGTGAATGCTAGATGGAGTCTAGCATGCTACCGAAGATTTGCCATGTGGGTATTGACTATTGAGGGGTTAGGCTCAGCTGAAATTCTAATTCGTTTGTATGGTACACTAAAAAATCAAAACTACTTGTATTTATGTATCATTGCACAATCCACATGGGTTTTGCTAGAAGTTCAAGAGGCTAAGCAATTCTAAAGAAAGGATATAAATCTACACAAATCTCTTCTATGTATGTGATGATATTCC
>PYUH01000040.1:1202483-1245597 GCA_016808085.1 Suaeda aralocaspica | reverse complement strand
GAGTTACCCTAGTTTCGGTTTCTAATTCATTTTAAGCATGTTTGAGGTGTTTTGTGGCTTTGTGAGTTAAAGTAGATCAGTCCAAAAGCATAACATATATCATTGCCGTTAAAAAGCTACACCTTTTATGGGATAATTTTAAGTGTTAGCATTTGGCTTACGATTGAATTTAATACCCCCAAGTCTTACCAAATAATAGTTCCATCATTTGTTTCTTACAAGAAATCATTTTAGCTTAGGTATTGTGATGTATTGCTATTACTATCACTCTGTACATACATTCTATATATATTTAACTTTCAGAGTTTTTTAGCATTATGAATCAATCACAGTTTGAGTACATGATTGATGTTTGACACCATTTAACCCTTCCGATTAACCAGTAATTCAATAAACGGTAATCAGAAGAATCAACGCGTGCTAAATCACTAGTTGATAATTGTTGTGACGTGCTGCAATTGAAGAAAAGATTTGATGAACACTGAAAGAAACCAAAATATGGGACACAATCTCTACAAGAATTCTCCTAAGCTTCTAAGAACAAGTTGATCGATCAATTAACAAAGAATATAGAAACATGATGTATACCAGAAACAGTTGTCAGGGCTTGTTTACTTCAACGGAAAACAGCAGAACTGAACTGAACCGATTGGAGTTGAATTGAACTGAACTGAAAGTTTTTTTAATGAAGGATTAATGAATAGCAAAATAAGAGAAGGGCTGAGTTGAACTGAACTGAACGGATTTTAAGCTGAAGTAAACATGCCCTCATTAGGATATACATACATTATGAGCATCTACACCATCCAGCTTAAAACTTGTGATTTGTGATTAGACCATGTAGCTAATTGTTTGGATATAATTAATAGAGTAATTAGCTACCTCATTTTTCAACTGTATTAATAAAAAAAAAAAAAATTTTAAAAAAAAGGACTGCTAAAAATTAAATTAGATTAGCCAACTTTTTAGGACTACCTTAGCTTGTGGCTCCACCATACAAACATCAGGGTGGTACGACGACTAATGAATATCTACATCAATGTTGGACCAACTTTAGCCAACCTTTTAATAATGAGACCCTTTTTGCTCAACTGCTTCTGTCGTCTTCTATTCATATAGTTGATGCTTGACCATAGTGGATGTATAACACTCTATGTCTCTATGTATGATTGATCTTCTTTTGTTATTTTTTATTCTCTTTCTCCATTATGTATACTCATATAATTTTTCTTAAGACACCTCCAAGTCTCCGACATCGTGACATTGTTTGAATTGGGGAGCTTCTCCATCATATTGTGTGTTGAAGCCATGTGATTTACACTAGAGAGTTGTCTCATATCGGAGAAAAAAAAGATATTGAACTATTTTATACACCTAAGAATTACTCCTCCTATTGCTAATTGGTTTTAGAATGAAACCTCCTTAAGCTTATAGACTGGTTTGACTTTTCTCCTCCCGGTTACCCAAGCCCATTTATCTTTAACATGAAATCTAACATGGTAACTGAGCCAGGTTATTCGGGCCTATTCTACTTCTGATGTGCTCTAATCTAACATCGTGAATGCTAGATGGAGTCTAGCATGCTACCGAAGATTTGCCATGTGGGTATTGACTATTGAGGGGTTAGGCTCAGCTGAAATTCTAATTCGTTTGTATGGTACACTAAAAAATCAAAACTACTTGTATTTATGTATCATTGCACAATCCACATGGGTTTTGCTAGAAGTTCAAGAGGCTAAGCAATTCTAAAGAAAGGATATAAATCTACACAAATCTCTTCTATGTATGTGATGATATTCCATAACTTCATAAGTAGGCATAGAAGAATTTGATAACTACTCACAAGTCACAATGCTAATTTCACAAATTACAATTTTAAGTGAGACAATGGTCGTTGGACAATACACAAGAATCCAAAAATACACTTTTTTTGTGCTAAGTTAGTGCATGAAGCAACCTCATAAGAACACAATAATTCAACGCGGGAACTGAGATGAACTCTCATTTTCATGGCAACATTCTTAGTTTTTCAGTTGCTGATAGTTGTAACTTACTAACTTATACACATAGTACATGGTAATTTGGTAGTATTCCATTCGTTTCAATTTATTCTTTACGTTTTGACTTTAGGCACTATTCATAAACCATGTTTTGACCATTTGTACTTTACATGTAAGTAAAATTATATTCATATGGGGTCTTGTTTGGTTCGTATTGATTTATTCTACTAGAATATCAAATTTTTATAATTTTTACAAATACAAAATTAAAGATATAATCGTTACAAAATTTGCATTGACAAACATGTATAAATGAAAGGTAAAGAATAAAATAAAAGGGAGGGAATATGTCATACACACCAAATTTCTGTCTTCACTACTAAGAATTAAAGGAGAATTAAAAGATAGAGGTGTCCTTGTTAATATAATTTGTGGTTGACTTGCAAAATTTCAATCTTTAAAAGTAGGGTTTTATAATATAGGACAACAGGAAAATTGACCGGTTTTAATATTGCGAATGCACAAGATTTGATAATTTTGAATCCATTATTTTGATCCTACATTCCATAAAATTATTAGTACAAAAGCGTAAATTATAAAAATGACAATATCTACAAGTTTATTTATTTATTTATTATTATCTTGGGTTGAATTAAAGCGGTGATTGAATTAAGTGAACCCTACTTGGGGCACTAGTCACAATCCTATACCTTAGGAAAGAATGACCACATACAAACCAGGTAAGCTTTCATTATATATAAAGCCAATTGATAGTATAAGAGTAGCCCTCTAAGATTATATGTTAGTCATTTACCCTCTCATTCTTTAATGTGGGATTCACATATTGATTTTATACTCTTAACATTATTTGAGTTCGAGGCCATAGTATTATATTAGCAATCGAAGAAATGAAGAAAATATGTGGATGTGGCAAATTGGCATAGTAGGGGGGAAATGTCGAGTAATCAACATAATAAATTTTGGATGATGAATAGTAGAAAAAAATATTTAGTCACGGCAAAAATTGAAATATTTCACATGTTAAAGCAAAATAGTTGATTAGATGTGTAATTAAAAAAATTAACGTGTCTTGCAAAAAAATAATGATAAATAAATAATAATAATAATAATAATAATAATAAAATAAATAAATAATTAATTAGTGTAGTTGGAATAGAGGATTTGGAGGGAGCCGATATCATGCCGTCCATGCCTAATAGGGTATGTGAACGTGATCCATTAAATTCAGCTCACAAAAGTATAGCACAGCATTTATAGTCATATTAAGTGTTAATTTTATCCATTCAATTTTATTTCGTAACTATGAATAGTGGAGTTAAGAATGCACTTTATTTTTTTAATTTAACCACTTTCCAATATTCCTAATGTAGTCTTCTATTTATTTATTGGCTTCCAAAGTCAATATTAAAGCCATCTTTAAATTATCTTTTATTTACCCTCTTTAAATTATTATTATTATTATTTTTTTATTTCGATAAATCATGAGAGAATCTTATGTAGTTAAATTCTAACCTTTTGTAAATTGAAGAATGTTACATGAGTCATTGACACGATTTTCAAGAAAATATGTATGATTTAAGAGTCTCACATAAGTGTATCTAACGAAAAAATTTAAATGGACATCTAGAAGTCATGCACATTCACACATTGATGTGTATAGGTTGTAAAAACCGTTGTACCACATGGCACATGTAGCTCATTGAGAATAACCAAACGTTTTAGTTGTGTTAGCTTTTCTATCGATACTATAATCAATTGGTTGTTTAGAATTATATATTAGGGTACGTAACAAAAGTAATCGTGCAAGGTCATTAGTTATATGTGCATGATTGTCACATTGAAATTCCTACTCCATATGCATGCACATATGATTAAGACACTAGACTAACACCACATGTATGTACGATACATCAATTGTGTAAATGGTGTATTAGTTAGACAGAAACAAATTAGGTTATGATAGCATTATATTGTCAATTTAATTACTCATGGTACGTAGTAAAGTGTATATCAGGATATAGTAACCTCAAACTCATTGAATTTGAGTGCTAGGTTATATGCTATAATTAAATTAACTAGCAAGTAATGTGTTGATACTTATCACAACTAGGTTATGGCCTTGTGAGTAATAAGTACACTATTGGCAATTTTTAAGATGTTAGACTACACTTTTGGGCTTAAGACCGACTTTTTTAGGGCATGCTTAGCTTAGCCTTATTAGGTCACTCGAGCTCATGATAGGAACATAAAATAAAATAAGTAATCTTAAGTCATCCTTGCTATTCCATATATATTACCTTGGTAACAAGTTGGTTGCAATAATTTGACATTTTTTTACTCTTTACTAATACTAAATTGTTACGAACGTAATATATGTTACTTGTTAGTTTAACTAACACACATTGTTTCGAAAATTTTCACCTGGTTTAATCCAATCAATGATCCTAAATATTCACAAAAATCTACCTAGGATCTATAACAGTAATGTCTCTTGATCCAGAAAATGTTGTTCCTGACTGATCAACTCCGGAATCTTCCAATCCATATGTACCAGCAACAAAAAAATAGGGTGGTGTAGGCAAAGGTAGAACTATTGAATCACCACTTAGTGCTGAAACCACTGATGCCATCCTTGGCCTTCTTCCGGTGTCTTCTTGGATGCACAATAAACCGATGTGTATGCACTTCGCCACCTCTTCGCAAGAATATTCATTATCAGTAATGTATTTATCTAACAATTCCATGCTAACATCCTCGTTCCAAAGCCTCCATGACTGTAACAAGAATCGATCAATTGTTGTTGGTTTACTAGAACTTGTATGTACTTAAAGTTGTACTCCGTACTACTTTTCCGTGTCAAAATAAAATTTTAACAAGAAGAGACCCGTCCTAAGATAACTCGACATGACTCAAACAAGGTTTATCCGATCCAACTTAAGCACCTGAATTGATAGCTTTATTAAAGGTAATTGTAATATAGAAAAATAATGTAAACTTACACGGTGCAATAGTGATTCCCCGTCTTCCTCTAGCCTAACGAATTTGTTCCTCATACCACTTATGATCTCCAAAACAATTATTCCAAAGCTATACACATCTGATTTGACCGAGTAATGGCCTGTTATTACATATTCCGGAGCCATGTATCCACTGCATTATTAGTTCAAGTACATTAGATCGATTCTTTACTTTATTGAAGCTTATATGCTCTCTATTTAATTTTCTGATAATGAACATTGAACTAGTATTGTACTAGGAAAAACAGAATTAAGTACTCACAAAGTTCCAGCAATTTTGTTAGTGTTTCCCTGAGTTTCATCTGCACCAAAAAGCCTTGCCATGCCAAAATCAGAGATTTTGGGATTCATGTCCTTGTCTAATAACACATTACTGGATTTAAGATCCCGGTGTATGATCTTAAGCCGAGAATCTTCATGAAGATACAGCAGTCCTCTTGCAATGCCGCATATAATTTTGAACCTCATCTCCCAATTCAAAGTAGCATACTTAGTTGGGTCTGCAGCCGAAGAAGATTTAGATTAAACAATGGCTCAACATATCATATAAGGGAAAAAAAAAAAAATCATTCTCATCAACTTAAAAAAAGCATATGGTTATAAGAAGAGACCATTACCATGCAGAAACTGATCAAGACTTAAATTTGGCAAATACTCATAAACAAGCAACTTCTCCTTTTTCGACACACAAAATCCCAAGAGTTTAACTAAATTTCTGTGTTGGAGCCTCGCGACTAAGAGAACTTCTGTTGTAAACTCAGATACTCCTTGTCTAGAGTTCGTCGAAAGTCTTTTTACAGCTATTTCTTGTCCATTTTCAAGTCTCCCCTGCCAAACAAATAGGATATAAATATATAATCAACTTTCAACGGTATTATCTTGGTATCTTACACTAACTAATTAAAATCAGTACCTTAAAAACTTCACCAAAACCACCTTCTCCAAGCTTTTTATCTTCTGAGAAATTATTAGTCGCGGATCTTATTTTACTGAACTGATATTTCAAGGATTCCATGGTTTCAATATCCCTCGAGTCTGCAGAAACAATTTAAATCAGTTGAGTTATACTTGACGTACATAAAATTTGTGAAACTTGCATGATTTTAAGCTAGTAAAGTAGGATTATAACAATTAATGTTCTCACCAGTAGCAGTAAATTTGTCCTTGGACTTTCTTTTGCAAACCAACATTATAACTACGAAAACAATTGCAGCTATCAAAGCTGCACCAGCAATCACGCCTATTAGTATTGCTTCTTTCTTCGTTGTATTATGTGAATGGGTTCCTGTTTCATAGAGTTGTGCATATCATTTACTGTAATAAGAATTTTAGCTAAATCAAATTAGTTTAATTTCTACAGCTTATACTCGGTATTATTTTGCTAGCTTCTCGTATAAAAAAGATAAGTGTATACATTCAGCTTAGTTGGTAGCCATGCTCATTGAAATTTTAGTGTAGATTAAGCATCATCATAGTGTATATGTTAGTATGTTATTTGTATTCTTCATTTTATCTTAAGTACCTATGTCAGTTTCTCGGTATTTTGGAAAGTTTTTACAGACACTTGGACAGATACTCGTATTAGAATCTAGTATTCGAGTTGAAGTAACATAGATAAATCATCATATTTTTTTACAATTTAATTCCTCTAACAATGATAGTTGTTAGACAAGTCTTCCAAAGTGATTCACACCGTCAAAATTGGCAAGAGGAAAGATATTATGAGTATGAGAAAATACTTCTATAAACAGCCATAACTTTCAATGTCGAATACTATATTCAAGCTCAACAAATCTCAAAGACTAGTTATATATGATATAATATTATTTATAATATACATGTTAATTTACTTCATAAGTTATCTTATTTTGTTTAATCAAGCTATCTTTGTTGAATTATACAATTAGAGGTTGACAAATCCAATAATAAACAATGCAAGTTGATTAGAGATCCTTTTTTTTTTTTTGAGGGAGATTAATTAGAGATCCTAAATCTCATATAATCATGGATTAATGTAAACACAAAAGGTTGACTTTCAACTAATCCTACATGTTTACAGCTTGGCTAAAAAAACAATAATACTGACTTAACAAGCAAAACATCAGTTTATGATCAGATTGTTTACCTGTAAAAAATGGTCCCGAAGAACCTCGGACTGCATCTCCATAGAACGGAAATGTATCGTACCTTATGTTACAATTCGGACACATGAGTGTACAACCTGCCTTAACATTGCAAAGCTCTGTAACATTCCCAATTGTCACACGAAGGCAATGCTTGCAGTCACTCAAGGTTATGTCCGGTGTACATTCAGCAAGCGTGTAGATGGTGTTCAAGGTCGTCAAGTTATTAGGAAAAGTTGTTCCTTTTGTCGAGAACTTCTTGTTTGGAGATCCACCTGCAGTGTGCCAATCCCAATTTTTGAATAATAAGGAGTGTCAACATTACATATAGTAAGATAACATATAAATACTCCATACAAAATTAAAGATGGCACTACGTTGTATTTTGTTTCGCGTCAAGGCCCATCATGTCGTGCCATACATGTTTGCCTAGACAGACAAATTCAATTCACTTAGTTATGTCTAATATTGTGCCTGCCTTGTGCACATACCATGTTTTGCTTTGTTTGTGGTGTTGGGTCATGCCTTGCCTTAGGCTCGCACACTCAACCCAGTGTCATCTTTACTTGACAAAACATCGATGCACAATAAAATACCTATGCATTGAAAGATTCAAAATGGTAGGTCCATAACTAACCTGTAGCTTTAGATGCAGCACCATCAAGAGTATTCATCAAAACGTGCATAAAACTGGTCATATTACTTGTAACATTCCAAATATCCAAAGAATTATCCCTATTCCACATCGGTATCATAGGACTATCATGCATAGTGCCAAGAAATGGCTCATCTGAGTATCGAACCACACACTGATCAAAGTACCACACAATGGACTCTTTCTTACCAGGACAACGAGTAGTGAGCGCGTTTTTAGCCAAGGACACGCACTTCTTACAGGCAGTATCAGTAACATCTAGTCGACAGAAGAACAGCCTGTAGACCTTGTTCTCTCCGGTCCCAACAGTCGTGTTGTAAAACCGATCTTTCGTTGTAGAGTTGGAGGAAAGGTAAGAAAGTGTAGTGTCCAGATTTTTCTGGTACACGCTTTTTGAATCAACTGTCTCTATGTCTGGACATAGTGCATATACATACCCGTGTGAGGCTTCTGAATCATCCGTCGCCGCATTCGTGTAATAAGCAAAGAAGATGAAAACAATAAGCAATTTAATGAAGAAAATTGAGGAAAATTTTGAGATATTGTTGTAGAAAGCCATGACTGATGAAAACAAAATGATGTGTATAGGAGGAGTACATAACATTTTGGACCAACTTTTATATGCTAAAGTAGGCTATATTATTGATCAAAGTCAAACTAGTGAGTCAACTGTAGCTTTTATTTTCATGATTTAAAAAAAAAAAAAAAAAAAAAAAAAAAAATTTCAGCCTTATTATTGAGGTTAATGAAGTGAACCATGATTAAGCCACCTAGATAATATATAGGGAGTATACAAAAATTATTTTTGATATTTCGTTACGCCATCGTACAAGGAATAATTGACCCAATTATGTTTTTGTGAAGTGCAATTGCAAAGTGAAAACAATGAAAAGATTGATTTATTTGATAATTGGTATATTCTAAGAATCTCAGGTGGTATATAATTATATATTAACCATTTAATCTTATGTTCAACGTCTAAATGAGGACCATGTCATATTGGTACAACTTACAAGTGCTCCACTACTTTCCCCATAGGTTATATGATAATCCCCTGCTATTTTGATTAGGAAAGAAAACCAATCGTCCCTTACTATAGAAACTTCTAGGGAAAAGTTATGCTTTTTATGATCAATCATATACGAAATATAATTTATCAATTATCGACAATATCAAAGAAATGATTAATTGAAGCTATGCAAATTGAAAAGAAAACCCTAATTTTTAGTGTAGAAGGGTATTACTTGGTAATGATATATACTTTGATTGCAAAGTTCAATAGTGACAACATATATTGTGAAGAAGAGATTATTTGAATAATATATAAATCAATTGAACCAAGTTTATGAAAACTACTTTTACTCTCAAACAAAGAGAAAAAGTATAGTTTACGTCCTTAACTTGCATAGTTGTAAAGTAAAGTTATTCGAAAATTTAGAAGAAAACTGGTCGAGTAATATGTACATTGCCATAAAAAGATGGAAAGGGAAAGAGTAGAAGGATCAAGAAAAACTTTGATGAAGGTAATTCATCGATATGAGGTTATTGAGTCTTGAGAAAAATTAGACATTAAATAAGAAAATAATATGTGCTAATTAGAATATTTTAGATTAATTAAGGCTTTGTTTTACTGTTCACCCTTACATATTCTAATCTCCTCCTTATAATGCAAGTTAACGTCTCAAACTTGCAACCAATTTCAAGTTTCAACCAAATGAGGCGAATGAAGATCATAATGCATAATAGCTCACTCAAAAAAGAAAAAAGAAAAAAAAAGTATAATAGCAACAAATACGGAAAGCTAACCTTCTTATTATCACATGCAAAGACCTCGATCCATTTAGCATAAACTTCCACCATGGTATTGGAGTCAACCACTACCTAAGTCAAATTTGGCGGGAAAAACAATAAACTTTTTTTTTTAATATAAAAAAAGGGAAATTCTTTAGCATGTAACATATGAAGTAGAAAATTATTTACCTTCCTTTGCTTCTAGATGCTAATTGTGCCACTCTCCACCTAATTAACAATGTAACAGTTGTAAAGCCGAGGCTATGATGGCATAAAACTTATGGGGTCGTGTGCAACTTGTAAAAATAAGGCCTTTTATTCAATAGATTCAATACACAGTTTAAACCTGAGTTTTCAACATAAACTATAGATGTACTTAACCACTATTCCAACATTAGTTTGATATACATCTATGATACTAATAAATATATAACTGATTTTTGGGGCCCTTAAAATTTGGCAGCCCTGTTTCGTCAACCACCTTGAACACCTTCAAAACTGCCCCTGACAGTTGTGTCTTGTACCTAAGCTTTTCCTGCAGTGTACAAGATAATTAACAATTAGGTGAGAATATTGATTAGCTTAATTGAATAAAAAATATAAGGAATGTTAGTAGACTAGTAGTACTCAAGATATGCTATAAGTCTATAACTTCTCATTTACATTATTACGATTTTGTATTTTTAATGGCTCTCTTTGCACCTAGAAAAAATTGATACTGTATTAATGTTAATTATGAATATCTGCGAATCAAAATTGGTTTTTCTTTTCAATTCATTTGGAAGCAATCTAAGATTGTATTTTATTTATTTATTTATTTATTTATTTTTGGTAAAAGAATAGCATTTAAATGTAACCATTAGCTTTAACTTTGACTTAAATAAAAAGTAGAAAAACTCAATGAACTTAAAAAGTGTTTCTCATCATTTTTCTCATTCTTCTGGTCTACTCCTTATTTCTTCCCATACATTATAACAAAAGTCAATCAAATGTGAGAAGTCAACCACTCAATTGTATGGATATCACATGGCTAGTGGGCTTAAGTTATCCAAAACAAATTGGCATTATGACTAATATAATCACTAATCAACCTTAAAAAATAGTAATCTTCATCATAGTACTAAAGTCAAACTATCAGTACAGTGTATGTGCATACACCTTCGTAATAATTAAGTTTGTAACATTACTGCAATAAGTGCAATTCTTGTAACTATTTTCAGCAAGCTTGGTTCTACCTGCTGGTTGACAGTATGCCATATGATGTTGCTATGAATCAACATAGCTTAAAGTCTTAAACACTCAAAACAGTATAAACATCATAAATATACATATAGTACTCCGTATTATGGCTCCTATAGTCATTTCGTTCATTAGGGTTACGGCTCTGTATATCAGAATACATAGTTGTGTCATACTGTCATAGCAGTAACTATCTTCCTTAAAATTTGCTCAATAGTCTGCTGTCATGAATCTAAAAGTAATTACTAACAGGCTAACAGCAGCAAAATGCTAACTGTGTATTGATCTCGGATTTATCACTAAACAACCTCTGGAGAAGATGATATTTAGGTCCCAAGTCCCAACATTTGAGGCAGCTATATGCTGTTATACATATGGATCTTTGTTTCATCTGAGAATGTCCCATAAAATTGCCAAAACTATCGAGGAAACAGTTCAGTGATACTCTCGGTCACTTCAGTCATATGAGCAGATTGATCTGAGCTACTGTCTACGACTACTCCACTATGTAATGAACCAGTCAAGAAAAATGGCAGGGTAGGGGAAGGCAGAGTGATGAACTCCCCATTGAGTGCAGAAACAATTGATGCCATTCGTGGTCTCTTCGCTGCACCTTCTTGGATGCACAACAGGCCAATGTGGATGCACTTCATTATTTCTTCAACGCAAATATCATTGCCAAATGTTGGATCAATCAACTTCAGTGGAACCCCTCTATCCCATAATGTCCACGCCTGCAACAAAAAGATGAAAGTTGAAACACTTTACAAATTGACCATTCATCTTTGATTACAAATATTCATATAGCAGCCAGGGAAAAAAAAGACGTTGAGCGTTTGTGATGAATATAATATCTTATTGACAGTATTACGTCATATTAATTTAACCTCAGAATCGAGAGCGTTGTTATTAGATATAGATCATGCATGGCATCAACTACTTTCTATATATTGTTGCTGAAAATTTTATCTGGTAGAGAAGTGACTCGCTATGCTGTTGGTGGCTCAAGTACTTGTTCCTTAGACCACTCACAAGCTCCAGGATTATGACTCCAAATCCATAAACATCTGATTTAACGGAGAAGTGGCCTGCGATTATATATTCTGGAGCCATATATCCGCTGTAAAATTTAAAGTGATGTATATGAGCTTTTAATAAGTGAAAGTCGAGCTATACCTATAAATACGTAGTACTCCGTATTAACTTTCATTTTAGAAATAATTATAAGAATCAATTTAAATGTAACAAAAAAGGAGTAACTCACAATGTTCCAACAATTCTGTCAGTGTTGTCTTGAGTTTGATCTACCCCAAAAAGCTTTACCATGCCAAAATCCGCAATCTTTGGATTCATAGCCTCATCTAACAATATGTTGCTTGGTTTGAGATCTCGATGCACAATTTTGAGTCGAGAATCCTCATGAAGGTAAAGCAGCCCTCTGGCAATTCCGACAATGATCTTAAATCTTGTTTTCCACTCTAGTGATGCTCTTTTTGTTGGATCTGAATGCAGCATAATTAGACAAACTAAGCAACACAACGAACCGAAAAGGAACATTTTTATGCATTTAACCGTGGACAAGTAGCAAACCTGATAAAAATCGGTTAAGACTCATATTAGGCAAAAACTCGTAGACAAGTATCTTTTCCTTTCTAGACAGGCAAAAGCCCAAGAGTTTTGCCAAATTACGGTGCTGAGGTTTTGCAAGTAAAACAATTTCAGTCTTCAACTCGCCAATGCCCTGTTTAGAGTTAGTAGAGAGCCTCTTTATTGCAATATTTTCTCCATTTTCAAGTTTTCCCTGCAATCATGCAAAGTACTTAGCCATACAAGTGGAAAACGATGACTCGAAGAGGCATTGGCCTCACTCAAGAGTCTCTTTAAGCAATTTTACCTTGTAAACCTGACCAAATCCACCTTCTCCTAGCTTGTTATTTGCAGAGAAATTATTGGTTGATTTTCGTATAGTGGTCAAGTTGAACTTCAGGGACTCTACAATTTCAATCTCATCCTCATCATCTATAAAGAAATAGACAAAAGAGATACCACTATTAACTGTGCGGGCGATTAGAGTACAACATTCACGAAAAACAATTACAAAAATTAGCAAAGAATCATGGATCATTTGAAGTTGTGTTCAACCTTTTGTTTTGTTAACTTTTCTCTTGTGTGCGAAAGTTAAAACCCCAAGCAAAATCATTGTTGCCAAAACAGCTGAAACTGTTACCCCCACAACAAGTGATGCTTTTCTCTGCCTTGATGTTGGTGTAAATTCTTCAGGAATATCTGTCCGCCATGAAAACAAACAGCATCACTCACGATGAAACAAACAATAGATGGATAGTCATCAAAAGACGTTTAGGGTGCGGGATATATTCCAAGCAATTACAGTTCAACAATTCACTAACATAGTTTAAAAAATAAACCAGGACTATGAGTAATCATCAGTCATCCTTGGAGTGATTATGGTTCATGTAGCCAACCCCAATTCTAGGATTAATGCTTTGATTGATTGATGAGCAACCATCAGTCATCCATAGTGATCAAGATAATGAATCAGCATGGACCATTTTATCTGTAGCAAATTACCCAAGATCATTATTGATCGAAATCCAAAACAACTATTGAAAGCCCAAAAAGTATTACCCTATTGTTGCTCACCCTGAAAGACTTTAGCATAACATACTTTATCTATTCTCTAAAAACCTGAAAGTATTAAACTTTATAAGCAACTGTCATGAATAAGCTAAATCTTGTAGGCTGCAATCACTTTTGATCATACAAACAAACCAAAGAGAAATTACTTTCACCCTAAAATTAAATGACACTATAACTAATGACGTAAACCACATAATAGAACAAATCAAGCCACAATCATACTAAACTATACAGTAATAAGCCGCAAAATAAACAGCTTATTGCAATTATCTTACCTTGAGAAAAGGGAACAGAAGAAGGTACTGAAGAGGGTGACAGGGCATCTCGAGCATCTCCATAAAAGGGGTATACATCATACCTCATATTACAGTAGGGACTCATCATAGTACAGCCTGCCTTCATGTTACACAGCTCTGTCATGTTACCAATTGTCAACCGAAGGCAGGTGTTACAGTCGTTGACAGAAATGTCAGAAGTGCATTCAGCAAGTGTATAGATAGTGTTCCTGCTTGTCAAATTAGCCGAGTATCTCCCTTCTTTTGTTGCAAATTTAGTGCTGGATGAACCTGTCGATGCCTGAGAAGAAGCACTTCCCAATGTTTCAAGCAAAACTTGCGTAAAACCTGTTTCGTTGTTCGTGACATTCTTTATGTCAACAGCATTTTGTCTGTTCCACAAAGGTATCATAGGAGCATTATTCAAGACACCGAAGAAAGACTCATTAGAGTATTGTACCAAGCACTGATCATACCATACTATGGTTTCTTTCTTTCCACTGCAATGTGTGTTTAACGAATCGATGGCTAGAGAGACACAATCATGGCAGAAAGCACTGGTTTGATCAACACGGCAAAAAAAGGCACTATAGACCTTGTTGGCTTGAGTCCCAACAGTAAAATTATAAAAACGACTCTCATCAGTGGTGTTAGATGAGAGGAGGGAGAGAAGTGTATTAACATTAGCTTGATATGTGCTATTTGGACCAACAGTTTGCACATTTGGACAAAGCGAATAAACATAAGCAGTTTCACCTACCACGGCACAAATGATCAAGCATATCAGCAGAATAAACAAAAAGGGGAGAAAAGGGGCGCATGAAAGAGCAAAGTATGCCATGTCTAAATAACATGTGAAGGATAAAAATGCTGCATATATGCAGATCTCTTGTAAGTCAGAGAGAACTATTTATTTCAACAAAATTACCAAAATTAAAGTCAGCTCCACTTAAAGCTTTCAATGTGTCATGTGTATTAGCCATCAGAACTCAACATATGTCGAGCAACATTAGATGCTGGGTAGCCTGCTTAGACCAAAGAAAAAAATTGCACCATTGTAAAGTATTAGGCCACTTTCACATTCTATAATTGGATAAAAGTTCAACTTAATAATATTACAATAAAAAAAACCCTGAAATGTAGAGTTTGAAAAGGTCATAAATGTAGAGTTCACCATACACTGTACTCTTCATAGTGCCATTCATTAATCATTATTAACATACTTTAGATATAAGCTCTACGTATGCTGTTACTTAACATCTCTAAATAATATTTAAACATACCTATATGAAAATTAACGTTATCAATGGTCAAAGTAATGCACCGGAAAATATTGGAGTAACCCCATAGGCTGTAATACTTAAATTAGAGATATTCAAACCTTCAAAAGAAAATACAGCTTTGGAAATCAACAGATATATGATGCGCATGTCATAGAAAATAACAAGACAGAGGCATGTTCTTTCCCTAACTATACTTCTTATCCAAGCAATTCCTATAAGACGATTGTATTGTGCTTCCCAAAATGCCCCTCCATATTAGTCCCTTACAGTATTCAAGCAAAACTGTACTTCCTGTTCTCTCCATTTTCCTTATTGACAGACCTTCCAATCGGATTTGAATGCAGTACAAAAATTTAAGCCAGCATGATTATATTGTTGAAAAATGAATCCGAAAAAAAGGAATTGAATTAGTTGAAACACCAAGAGTTTAAAAACATCAATTGCATTCGTTTTCTACACCCTTTAAACTAGAAGTATCATGCTATTGCTAGCCAACTTTTTGAAAAAACCAATTGCTTATCCTATTTTTTGTTCCCATTTGGAATCTTTACACTAGTCACATTTAGAGATAATTTCTAACATCCTTTTAATATAAAAGAACAATATAGTAATGAACAAAGATGTGACTTGATCAATGTTTACAGTCAAAACACGAATAGCAAAAAGGAATGAAGGGAGTATATAAGCACGTAAGACATAAAAACAAAAGGAGAATAATAATGACAGCAATTTTTACTTTGTAATTCTCACCAAATTTTTTGAAACATTTTCCTCGAGTCAAAAAACCGGTTGCCCTGTTACTGAGCCAAAGTAGAACGCCAAAATTTTCACCATAAAGCTCCATCTGATTCTACTGCATGAATCAGCTCCTGATCTTCAGCTGCAGGATACTCTGTACTATTTTATCTTTGTGATCAAAGGTTATATTTACAAAGTTAGACTTGTGCAACCACTTCTATGATTTGACAAATTTGTTAACTTTTATTTATTGAACTGCAAAACCTTTGGAGTGGTCAAACCTATTTGAATTTGTAACTACAGCATTTTGTAAGCACATTTCTCTAATAAAATTATATTTAGAATTAAACTCCTGTTTCATGCGAGAATTTACAACATCAACACTACCGAGGATACAATTCAGTGATATCATCTATCAATCCTGATGCAACACTACTTTGATCCATAACACTGTCTTTGACTCTAATATGTGAAGAACTAGTCAAGAAGCGGGGAGAAGTTGGTGAAGGCAGAGTGATCGACTCTCCATTAAGCACAGAAACAATTGAGGCCATTTGTGGTCTCTTAGCTGCATCCTCTTGGATGCATAACAGACCAAAGTGTATGCACTTTATCATCTCTCCAATAGGATAATCGTTGCCAAGATATGGATCAGTCAACTCCAATGGAATCCCTTCGTTCCACAATATCCATGCCTGCAACAAACCTTCATTAACAAAGTTCTATCTCAATACTTTTTCAAATTGAACCAATCAAATGATGAAAATGTACCCGATATAGGAGGGACTCTTCGTTTTCCAGTTGACACAAATACTTGTTCCTTAGACCGCTAATAAGCTCCAAGACAATCATTCCAAAGCCATAAACATCTGACTTAACAGAGAAGTGTCCTGCCACTATATATTCAGGAGCCATGTACCCACTACAAAATTTTGATAGATATATGAGCATTCAAAGAACTGAGACTAAGGACAACAATAAAAAACTTTCACTAGCATTTATGCAAAAATAAATCACTGACGGAACAGGAATAAAGTTTGTTACAACAAATCTATCACTCACAATGTCCCAACAATTCTGTCAGTGTTGTCTTGAGTTTGATTAGCCCCAAAAAGCTTTGCCATGCCAAAATCTGATATCTTAGGATTCAAAGCCTCGTCTAACAGTATATTACTAGGTTTGAGATCTCGATGCACAATCTTCAGTCGAGAATCTTCATGAAGGTAAAGAAGCCCTCTAGCAATTCCGACAATGATATTAAATCGTTTTCTCCAGTCTAAAGATGCTCTTATTGTTGGATCTGAATGAAAAATGTATAGTTAGCCAAACTATCCACTACAATAAACCCAAAAGAAGAATCTAGGCATCACATGGCAGACAAGTATCAAACCTGATAAAAACCGGTCAAGACTCATATTGGGCAAAAACTCGTATACAAGTATCTTTTCCTTTTTCGACAGACAAAAGCCCAAGAGTTTGACCAAATTACGGTGCTGAAGTTTAGCAACTATAGCAACTTCAGTCTTAAACTCACCAATTCCCTGTTTGGAGTTGCTAGAAAGCCTTTTTATAGCTATACATTGTCCATTTTTAAGATTTCCCTGCATAAATATGAGATGCATTTGATAAGGATCAGCCATAAACGGAAGACAATGCGGGATCCTATAGGAGTCACTAGCAGAAACTATTACCTTGTAAACTTCACCAAATCCACCCTCTCCGAGCTTTTTATCCACAGAGAAGTTATTGGTTGCCTTCCGTATTGTGGACAAATCAAACTTTAGAGAGTCCACAATGTCAACCTCATCTGCTTCATCTATAGGTAACGGAAAGAGATATTATACTAATAATAGTATTGAAAAGGCTTAGGAATGCTGTGCTTTCACCTTTGGTTTCCATGACCCATATTAAACATGGTCAAAAATCTATACTAATCGACAACTATCCATCTAACAGATAACTTTACAAGTCTGTTTTCATATCCAACACTATGTACAATCAAATCATTGATTTGATTAACCATTAGGCAGAGAGTAGGTGCCTTGTACATGCAAATGGCATTTGGAAATTAGGAATGCATCCACCACTATGGAAATCTATTTAAGTACATACAATGTTACAGTTGATTAATTGGCTTAAGTAATCAATGATTGTCCACCTAGGGCTGGTTTTTCTGTTTCACTAAATAATTCGAACTGAAACTTGAATCTATTTTGAGCAAAAACATTACCAAACAACAGCAAAAAGAAGGTTGGAAGAGAAGAGGAATGAATAGGAAAAGTAACACACCCATACATAGTGTTTATACAATAAATATGGAGTAGCTGTTTGGATTCAGCTAATTACATGTCAAGAAAATTGTCATACTTTCAATTTCTTTCAAAGAGAATTCAATATTACTTTTTACACAATTCACAATTCAGAATTCAACTTTAACCTTGTATCTTTTACAAATAACTATAAAACCAATTGTTATCATTTGAAAATGGATTTGTCTCCATTTGTAATCTAGAGCATATAGTGTTTGAGATTATATCTAATCACCAAATAAATATAAATAGTGAAAGTCGGATGCTGGGGAATGTGCAAAACTAACTGAAATATTTAAAAACATGGAGGAATTAAGCAATAAAACCACACACCAAATGACTAATTAAGATGTGTAAATTAGGTATAAGTTAATCACCTGCCATAAAAAAAAAGAATAAGAAGGTAATGTTTCTGTTCTCACCTGTAAATGCCTTTTTGCACCTCCTCTTGAATACAAAAAACCAAATTCCACATAGGATCACCACTGCTAGAAGTACTGAAACGATTACACTCACAAGTAGTGTTTTCTTCTGCCTTGAAGTCGATGTAACTGTTTGACATCAGTTACATAACGTTAATCAAGATGGCATCAAAATAAAAGATTTTGATCAAGTGACTAGCCAATTAAATTATGGATCCAATGCACAAGACTTCAATATTTTCAAAGTGTGGATTACATATCAGCCTTTCACAATAAATGGTGATTGGAAAGGGCAATAAGTATATATAAAAGTCTTTCATCTTATGAACGAGCTAACATAATACTGCAGTATAGTGTGTGCAGTCTAAGTATTTTTAGAGACAGAGTGTGAATTTAAGGCCTTTAAGTAAAATCAAGGGATCCTAGTGTTGATGGTGCCTAATTGATTGATTATAGATACCACATTCAACTAACATAAACTAAAGCCTCACTCATATCTTAAACCCATAAAAAATTTTGCTTCAACAAAGACACCTTATTCAAATGATCTTACCTGCAACTACAGGAACAGGCGAGGGTCCTGAAGCAGGAGTCAGGGCATCTCCATAAAAAGCATTAATGCCATACCTCATGTTACAACTGGGACACATCACAGTACATTCTGCCTTCATTTTGCAAAGCTCTGTCATGTTACTGATGGTCATCTGGAGACAACTGCTGCAGTCACTCGCAGAAATATCCGGGGTACATTCAGCAAGTGTGTAGATCGTGTTCAAGTTTGATAAATTAGCCATAAAATTTCCTTCTTTTGTTGCAAATTTTGGACCTGACAAGCTTTTTGTAGCATTGGATGAAACATCTCTCAAGGTTCCTTGCAGAACTTGTGTAAAAGCTGTCTGGTTGCTTGTAATATTTAGTATGTTCATAATATTTGGTCTGTTCTGCATTGATACCATAGGAGCATCACTCATGGTACCAACGAAAGACTCATTAGAGTATCGTACCAAGCATTGATCATACAATACTATAGATTCTTTTGCTCCACTGCAATCAGTTTTTAAAGTATTAAAGGCCATGGAGATACACTCCAGGCAGAAAGCAACAGTTTGATCAGTACGGCAGAAATAAGCACCATAGACCGTGTTGGCTCCAGTGCCAACAGTTGCATTGTAGAAAATCCTCCAAACTGCGGTGTTAGATGAGAGAAAAGAGATAAGTGTATTGACATTGGTCTGATATTCACTGCTTGGAGCAACAGATCGCACATTTGGGCAAAAAGAACGCACAAAGGTTGGGTCAGCTACTGCAATCCGTTTAAACGGGCAAATAAGCAGAGCAATCAGAAAGAGAAGTGAAGAGGACCATTTGACAGCAAAGGATGGCATGTCTAAGGAAGATAGCCTATTTCAGCCACCTCTCATAACCCAGAAAAATTCATTACTTGTGACAGAATGAATAAGGCTATACAATACAATAATATGTTGCCAAAAATAAAATTCTTCTTTCAGTTTGTAAACTGTGGTGGCTGTATATATTTCAACATTTGACGTTTGGACAAAGTTAGAACACATACAACCATTAAATACATAAGGTAATCAAAGAAAATATTAATACCTCTTTGAAAAGTATTTGGCTGGTTTGAATGTTTTGTGTTTTTTAATTTGACAAGAACAGAAAAGGACAGTTTAGTGTTTTTCAATATCTTTGTCTTATGTAATAAAAGTCTGGTTGGTTGACTAATTTTAAGATTACAAGCAGCAAAGTTATAGGTAGGAGACGTAGAGTATCTAAAGATCTAGTGTCAATCAATTTGCTTACACATTAGTTATTTGATATATAATGCTACATAAGTTCTGCAAACCATATTTCATTTTGAAATTTCATATTGTCATCAATTCTTTGAGTAACAGTGGAAAAGAGGCCCTATATTGTAATCCTATGACTAAATAATCAGAAGGGTTTCGGTCTCTAGTTAAGTGCACTGTAAAGATCAGCTATTGGAAAGCCCTCTTCCCCTCCCTAGCAGAATAGTTGCATTCTCACTGATATTAAATGTTCAAGTTCTCTCTTGCTTCTTGGTCTTGTTAAGGTTACGGGCTTACAAAACCAATAAAAGCAACTAGTCTCGAGTTTCTTTGAGGCGCAAAAAAAGTTATGAAGCCTATATAGGAGGGAGAGATAAATATCAGCTGCCAAAATTTCACGGTGTTTTTCAAATCGTACGGGCCCTTCTAGCCACAACCTACATCTATAAGTATAAACATCACCCAATTGATGTTTATCTAAAACACAGCTTCATCTAACTCTTTAGTTGCAAGAAAGTCAGGTACTGGAAGTTCTAAGAAACCATTGGTCTTACACACCAGAAGTATTGTCAGTGTATTTGATTTTTGACAGAAAATGAGATATTAGCAGCTAAATTAGCACTTGTAGTTAGACCATACTTCACAAACATTTCTATGAGACATGAATGAAGAAAAAGAGCAACGATAAATCATAACGAATATTACTCACATATTATAGAAGTCATTTCATAAACAAATGTTCACTTAAAACACATAAAGTTTATTAAGCTACAAAGATAGCAAGACCTGATTTACTAAGGCGCATCTCCAAAAGAGCTAAAGATCAAACAGCAATGATCAAAACATCAACATTAAGACACAGCTGAGAGGTCTGAATCTACATTATTGATCAAACCTAGGCATTCTTAGCTTGCGATAACATGAGTGTTTACTCTCCTGTCCAAGCCGTACCAACAACTCCGCTTCAGCAACATAAGACTGCTTCACTAACCCATCAATAACCGGCTGCAACGACACCCTATCCAATCGAAAACGACGATAAAACAGTGCTCTACACACCCTTGAAGCAAACTTGAAATCATTGTTATTACAAGCAAACATTATCAACCTAGCAAAAATAAGTCGAGTAGGCGGACACTTAGTTTTCATCATCACATCATACCATGTTTTAACATCTTCAATGTACTTTCCATCACTACATAAACCCTCAAACAAGAAATTATAAGTAAACTCATCAAGCTCCAAACCCTTAGACATCATTCCTTGAACAAACTCCATTGCCTCTTGCATCTTTCTCTCATTAACCAATCCATATAATCGCGCATTATAACTCATAATATCAGGAATTACATCAGATTGCTCCATCATATCCCATACTTTTTCGCCATCCGAAAACCTCCTGCTCTTGTAAAATGCATCAAGCAATATATTAAAAGTAATCACATTAGGCTTCAACCCTTCTTTATCCATTTCACCAACCAACAACATTGCGGAATCATATGAATTCATACTACACAACCCCTTGATCATAGTATTATACGACACAACGTTGCGCTTAATCAACAATTTCTCAGGCAATTCACGGAAAAACCCCTCAATTTTATCAAATTTCTTTGAATTAACACAAGCACCCAAAAGAGCATTAAATGACATAACAGTTCTATTACATTTTAGTTCAGGCATTTCGTCGAACAGTTTGTGTGCATGATCAAACATTCCATATTTCCCATATAAATTCAATAAACGAACTGTAAAACCTTCATCAGTGATTTCATTGTACTTCTTTTGATCTTCTAGAATTTCTTCGATCAAATTGAAGCTCTTAGAATTGGATAAACGTTGTACAGTGTGTTCATAAAAGGAAGTTCTTCGACGAAAGTTGATATCTTGAGTTAGTTTTTTGAATGTTTGTACGATTTTTTGGACGTCTGATTGTTTGTAAATGGTGTAGTAAGCTGATTTTAATGGCGCTGATGAGGAGTATGTGCGACGAAGAAGAAGAGACATTGTAGAAGAAAACATAAGAAAAATGGTGTTCGAGTGAATAAAAAAAACAAAGGTGACAATCGAAGTTCAATGGCACACACGAGTTTATGACTTGGTAAGTCTACGGTTAGACATTTGGCGATTTCCGCACTCAAAATTGAATAATATCTAATCAATCACTGTGATATGTATAAATAGCAAATCAAATGGCATTTTCTTAAATAAGTAGAAAATTTTATTACCACACTACCCCTTAAATTGCATATAAAAAGACGACCTTACCCCTAAATTTCTAACATATTACCCAAAATGTCATTGTGATATGCACAGTGATTGTAGGTCAGCCCTCCTCAAAATTGTATTTTCGCATCACAAAGAATTGTTGAACATCACCTTTTCATAAACATTCTTTTTGCAAGATATTAACATCTTCACCTTTTCTTACCTAGTATGAATTACCACCTTAGAGTAATTTATTTAATGGAAGAACAATCACAGTCTTTTTTAGGTGTTACTATCGCAATTAGCAGTTTTTTTTTTTTATAAAGATCGGAATTTGCATTTCAATCCATCAGTTAGCATTAACCACTGTATATAATCAAGTCTAATAAGTGTCAATTAGGAATTTGAGTCCGTCAATTAAATCAACTATATTGTATAATCAAGTCTAATAAGTAATAAGTTTCAATTGTTTCTGAAAATTGGGATTGTGTCCAATAAATTCAAGTACACATCTTATAACATTCAGGTTATATTAGGTGAATACAAGTATAGAACCCACCTAAATCATCAAAATATCACATGTTACATTGTATCATAAACTCATATTGCAACTTAACCATACAATGATACAAGTATGCCTCAATTAGTCTTTAAACTTAAAAGGAAATAATAGGACCAAAAGATCTGAATGATATGATAAATAGTGTACCATTTTGTTAGGACAAATGCTGAAAGCTTACAACATCATGCAGCAAACTGAAATTCATCACATTCTCTTGTTCTCTCACTCATGCCAAAATGAGCTTTTTTACCACTCATTATGTACTTAACAACCTCTAACAAGAAGATTCCTTCAACAAATTTTGGAGGGAGACCCAACTACCTATATATATACACTATATGATATTATTGTAACTTATATAGCTAACCTCTAAAAATCCATCCAACTACTAATTTGAGCACTTACATACCAATATATAAACTCCATTTACCAAACTTGATTTATATATGGAGTCTCCATATTCTTCTGATTATGAGGATCTAAGTATGGAAGATAATCATGACTCTAGAGTATTCAAGTCTAAGAACTTAGATGCTGAGAGAAGGCGACGAGCAAAACTCAATGAAAGACTTCTTCAACTAAGAGCAATAGTCCCTATTATCACTAATGCAAGTATCATCTACTCAATAAATTACACTCCCGTCTTAAGTTTATAAGTGTCATTTCGATCTTCAACTGAAATTTTGTTTCTTGGTTTTGATTTAGATGACTAAAGCGTATATCATTAAAGACGCAATTACTTACATAGAAGAGCTTGATAGTCAAGTAAGCGAGCTTAAGGATGAGCTTATGGAACTTGGGGATAGTACTCCTCCTAAGGAAGAAACTAAATCAACAATAGTCAAAGATGAAAAAAATGTCACAGCACAAGAGATGATCAAGAATCATGCAATAGAGGTTTGCATATATTGCTATGTTTTGTTACAAATCAAAACTAAGTACGTACATACATTATATTATATCATGTATGTTAGTTTAATTTTAACAACCTTTTTACTTTTCTTTTGGTGGTTACTGGTTAGCCTAAAGTGAAGGTGGTTCCAATTGATGATAACAAACTATGGATCAAAGTTGTGTATGAGAAAAAAATGGGAGGGTTTAGCAAACTGGTCGAAACCATAACTAGACTTGGGCTGGAATTCAATGATACAAACCTTACCACCTCCAATGGAGCCGCAGTTATTAGTTCTTGCTTAGAGGTTAGTAACAAAATGAGAATACGATATCAATATTTCTTTAATACTTTTAAGTTTCTGTTATCTAAACTTCATTGATGAGCCGCGGACTGTAATGTTACTTACATTTTCAGGGGATGACTGACGGCTGCCTACAAGTCGAGGAGGCTACAGAACAGATAATGAGTGTAATTAGCAGCTTATAGTATGAGAAGTAATGNAGTCTAATAAGTGTCAATTAGGAATTTGAGTCCGTCAATTAAATCAACTATATTGTATAATCAAGTCTAATAAGTAATAAGTTTCAATTGTTTCTGAAAATTGGGATTGTGTCCAATAAATTCAAGTACACATCTTATAACATTCAGGTTATATTAGGTGAATACAAGTATAGAACCCACCTAAATCATCAAAATATCACATGTTACATTGTATCATAAACTCATATTGCAACTTAACCATACAATGATACAAGTATGCCTCAATTAGTCTTTAAACTTAAAAGGAAATAATAGGACCAAAAGATCTGAATGATATGATAAATAGTGTACCATTTTGTTAGGACAAATGCTGAAAGCTTACAACATCATGCAGCAAACTGAAATTCATCACATTCTCTTGTTCTCTCACTCATGCCAAAATGAGCTTTTTTACCACTCATTATGTACTTAACAACCTCTAACAAGAAGATTCCTTCAACAAATTTTGGAGGGAGACCCAACTACCTATATATATACACTATATGATATTATTGTAACTTATATAGCTAACCTCTAAAAATCCATCCAACTACTAATTTGAGCACTTACATACCAATATATAAACTCCATTTACCAAACTTGATTTATATATGGAGTCTCCATATTCTTCTGATTATGAGGATCTAAGTATGGAAGATAATCATGACTCTAGAGTATTCAAGTCTAAGAACTTAGATGCTGAGAGAAGGCGACGAGCAAAACTCAATGAAAGACTTCTTCAACTAAGAGCAATAGTCCCTATTATCACTAATGCAAGTATCATCTACTCAATAAATTACACTCCCGTCTTAAGTTTATAAGTGTCATTTCGATCTTCAACTGAAATTTTGTTTCTTGGTTTTGATTTAGATGACTAAAGCGTATATCATTAAAGACGCAATTACTTACATAGAAGAGCTTGATAGTCAAGTAAGCGAGCTTAAGGATGAGCTTATGGAACTTGGGGATAGTACTCCTCCTAAGGAAGAAACTAAATCAACAATAGTCAAAGATGAAAAAAATGTCACAGCACAAGAGATGATCAAGAATCATGCAATAGAGGTTTGCATATATTGCTATGTTTTGTTACAAATCAAAACTAAGTACGTACATACATTATATTATATCATGTATGTTAGTTTAATTTTAACAACCTTTTTACTTTTCTTTTGGTGGTTACTGGTTAGCCTAAAGTGAAGGTGGTTCCAATTGATGATAACAAACTATGGATCAAAGTTGTGTATGAGAAAAAAATGGGAGGGTTTAGCAAACTGGTCGAAACCATAACTAGACTTGGGCTGGAATTCAATGATACAAACCTTACCACCTCCAATGGAGCCGCAGTTATTAGTTCTTGCTTAGAGGTTAGTAACAAAATGAGAATACGATATCAATATTTCTTTAATACTTTTAAGTTTCTGTTATCTAAACTTCATTGATGAGCCGCGGACTGTAATGTTACTTACATTTTCAGGGGATGACTGACGGCTGCCTACAAGTCGAGGAGGCTACAGAACAGATAATGAGTGTAATTAGCAGCTTATAGTATGAGAAGTAATGAATGTTTTAACAATATTACTATATTAGAGAGTATTGGTCTTTTGTTATTCCTTGACTAATCATATGGTCAAAAATCTTATTGCATCTTCATGTGATAGTAAAAGAATGCATTCTAAGTTAAAAAGAATAGTTTTCTGAAAAGAAAATCTACAACTTACATCATAGCAAGAGTATCTTGCAATCTTGTATCCAATTTATGTACCATCTGATTATTCCAGGTATTGCTGCTATGGTAGTGTCCTTTGAATATCATTTCATGTTGATTCTTGTGATAGTACAGTTTTTTATACCTTGAACCTAGCTTGGCCCTTGGGTTGGGAAGAAATAACACATGAACCCTTTTTTTTCTCATTATCATCCTATTTTTTAGTGCATAAACATACATTCCATAGATGAGACGATTGTCAGTTTTTAATTTTTTTCAAAATTGGATGTGCATCTAAAATTGATCCATACGAACTTTCAAAAAAATGTCATAGCAGATTTGGACTCATTTATACATCATCACGCAAATAATAATTGTCAATGCAATGTAAGTAGATACATGGTCACTCTAATCAATCAAGCTCTCAATTTAAAAGAAAGCTAAAACTTATTAACTCATTTGATTTTGCTTTCAATGTTTTGTAACCTACAAATAAGTCAAATTAGTCATTGGTCAAGCTTTAACGCTTTTGCATTTCCTTAAGCTGTAACAAAAGCCTTTTGGACATGTTACTATACGCAGTTAGGAATGATCAAGAGATCGTTTGATGGAAAATTCTTTATTCTTCAGTCTTTTTTCACACCAATAGACTGATAATTTAGACAACTTAACGTGTAAAACAGGAATTTAAAGTGACATTTTAATGTCAAATAATCGTGAAGAGCCACGAAATCAATAAACTAATTTTTGACTATATTTCAGCAAGAAATTAAACATTGTAATTTACTATGGTGATAACTAGTGTTTTCTTCATTTTTTTATCATTATAATACACCTATAGATGATAATGAATATAAATGAAGAAAACACTAATTTAAGGATTTGCATCATTGCATGATATATATAGTTATGTAGTCTAAATAAATTATAATTAGATAATAAAAAAAATAAAAAATTAACAAATGTAAACTAATAAAATGAGATCTCATATTATATATGTCTATATGACTTATAATTTATCAACAACCAGCAAAGCTAAAATGTACGTCGCAACTATAAGAGTATATGAAATTTATTAGAATAATAAAAATTGTTCTGTCCTACCATAAATATTGCGAAACAACCTTGTTGATTATACAATTCCCAAAATGTAATGTTCATTAAAGAATAAAAGCAAATAATGCAAAGACTAAACTCCTGCAATTAAAAATCCTAAATACGGAATACTTTATCAAAATGTGCTAAAATTAGCACCAAGTCAACAGTCAACGTTCACCTTCTAACAATAATTCAAAAGATAGCCGCCATAAAAATACCTTCAATTTAACTAAAACCAACCACTCCATTCCACTTTCCAAAACCCAAAACCCCCAAAACAACAAAATGCAATTCATTATCCTCATCTTCGTAACAATTCATTTCCTAACATCTCCATTAACAACAACAGCTCAAAATATCTCCTCATTTTCGACCTCGTATTCACCATGGCAACCTTCACAAAACATTACTCTTATTTCTCCCCAATCAACTTTTGCTGCAGGTTTTCAACCTTCACTCAGTAACCCAAGTTTGTTCATTTTCGCGATATGGTATTACAACATCTCTGATCATACTATAGTATGGTCTGCTAACTGGGATTCACCTGTTCAGCAATCAGCTACTTTGATCATCACTTCTAATGGTGAGCTTCAGCTAAATAATGGCACTTCCGGGTCAAGTATTTGGCCCGGCCCGACCCTTCGAGGCTCGAATTCTACAAGGTTGTTGCTAAGGGATGATGGGAATTTGGTGTTTGGGTTTTGGGAGAGTTTTCATCACCCAACTGATACTTTTCTTCCTAACCAAACTTTTAGAAATGGTACTGTTTTGAGGTCTAGAAATGGGAAGTTCAGTTTTACCGAGTCGAATAGCTTGGTGTTTAACAGGTCGGAGTCGTATTGGACTTCGAGTAATGCCTTTGTGAGTTTTGGGTCTGATGGGCAGATACAGCTAGATGGTGGGTCACCGGTTATGTCAGCAGATTTTGACCTGAATCGAACCCGAAGACTAACCTTGGGTGATGATGGTAATCTTCGGATCTTAAGTGTTGACCCGAATAAGCGAGTATGGGTTCCAGTATGGGAGGCTTTACTAGAGATTTGCCAAGTGCATGGTCTATGTGGGCGAGGTTATATTTGTTATAGTGATGGGTCAACTCTGTCAGGTTATGAATGTGTGTGCCCACCCGGGTTTAGGCGAAGCAACAACTCAGATTCGTGCGTGCCTAAGGCCCCCATTACCAATATGGGGCGAAGCAAGTTTTTGAGGCTTGATTATGTTAATTACTCAGCACAGTCGAATCAACCTAGCCTTAACATTGTTAACTTTGCTGATTGCGAGTCCAAGTGTAAGGCAGACCAAAGATGTCTTGGATTCGGGTTTAAGTTTGATGGGTCAGGATATTGCGTGCACCAACTCAACACACTCTTGAACGGGTATTGGTCCCCAGGTACAGAAATGGCCTTTTATCTTAGAGTGGATCACTCAGAGCACGATCCGAGTAATTTCACAGGCATGTCGGAGGTTTTGAATACAGTATGCCCGGTTCAGATAAGTCTGCCAAATCCTTCTGAAATCTCTAATGAAACAACACGGAATATAATAATCATAACTTTCTTGTTTATCATTGAAATTGCTAGTGGTGTGTTTTTATTTTGGGCCTTCTTACAGAGGTATGTGAAGTACCGAGACATGGCTCAAACACTTGGATTAGGGCTATTACCTACAGCTGGACCTAAAAGGTTTAGTTATGCTGAAATGAAATCAGCAACAAAGGATTTTTCTGAAGAAAATGTGATAGGGAAAGGTGGGTTTAGTGATGTTTACAAAGGAAAGCTGCAAGACGGTCGACCAGTGGCCATTAAGTGCTTGAAAAATGTCACCGGTGGAGATGCAGAGTTTTGGGGCGAGGTGACTACCATAGCACGTATGCACCACCTTAACTTGGTTCGTTTATGGGGCTTTTGCAATGAAAAAGGTTGTAGGATTTTAGTATATGAGCATGTGCCGAATGGATCACTCGACAGATATCTATTTAATAAGGATATTAAGGGGTCAAATAGTGCAGATAATGATGATGAGAAGGAATCTATGACAAATCCCGAACAAAAGCCCGTGCTTGACTGGAATATCAGATATAGGATTGCCCTAGGTGTGGCAAGGGCAATTGCATACCTGCATGAAGAGTGTTTGGAATGGGTATTACATTGTGACATCAAGCCAGAAAACGTACTCTTAGGAGATGACTTTTGCCCCAAAGTGGCTGACTTTGGGTTGTCGAAACTCCGAAAGAAGGAACAAATGGTAACCAAGTCAAGGATTCGTGGCACAAGAGGCTACCTAGCACCTGAATGGATTAAAAACGACTCAATTACTTCTAAAGTCGATGTGTATAGTTTTGGAATGGTGCTTCTAGAAATCGTTACAGGGGTAAGGAATTTGATTCAAGGACCTTCTGCTATCCCAAGTGAGGAATGGTACTTGCCCCTATGGGCATTTGAGATGGCAATTGAAGAATGTAGGATAGATGAAATTTTAGATCGTCACATCAAGCACTCTTATGATGATAAAAAGCACTCCAAATTGATTGATCGAATGGTGAAAACTGCAATGTGGTGTGTTCAAGAGAGACCAGATATGAGACCATCCATGGGAAAGGTGGCTAAAATGCTTGAAGGCACTGTGGAAATTATAGAACCACCAAAACCAACAATTTTCTTCATTGGGGAGGGGCAAATAAGCTTTAATCAAAGTAACTAGTGTATATAAATGCTAAGTTCCAAAGTTGCTGCTTGAATAACACGAGTATTATTTTCTTGGCCATAAGATAATAAACTTGACAATAACAATACTCTTATTACTCTGGGTCATACAATATACAGAGTAGATCATTTGCTTGTAAAATAGTACCTGTAATTTGTTGATGAATGATCAAATGTCACCAAATAGCAACACTTTGAGCTTCGACTTTCTGGTAGGAAAAATCCTTGCATAAAATCTTGGCTCTTCATCTGTAAAATGACTACAAAGTAAGGCAAAAAAAAATTGCACATTTGCACTTCATGTATTTAATCAAGGTCAAGCATTCCAAATAGATATTGGAATATGTGCATGCCAATGTATATCTTTCATACAATATTTTGTAAATTACCAAGCATTTGTTCCTCATTCCCAGTTGCATAGACTTAAACACTGAAGAACGTCAGTTCAGCCACACTCTAAACAATAGAAGAATAAAATATTCCATAAAGTTCCACAAAAATTATCTACAAAAGCTACGTGTAGTAGCCATGGAGTTTTTTGTATTGTGAGAATCCGAGGGTTCCATAACGTTTCACTCATATGGATTTCTAAAATTCTTTAGTAACTCCGGAATATCATAACCGAGCATGTCATCAACAACTTGAATCATCTTAGGCTTCAACTTCTCAAATTTGTCAATACTATAGCCGCCTAAAACCTCCCTGAAATGCTCAACATATGGGAAATCACCTGCTGGTAAATGGAATTCCCTCTGAACCTGTTTCAAAAGGTTATCATATGCACCATGTGAGGACATAATTGAAGACACGGGAAAGGGTAAGAAAAAACTAGGTGAGTGAGAGAGGCAATGTAAGCCAGAGTAGAAAAGGCTTGAACCTTATGAAATTCATCTTCAAGGTTATCAATTAGCCGTTGTTGAGCTTTATTCTTGCCCATCATGGTTGGCATCTCCTTCTTCAGATGACTAATAATGTAAGCATGAATCTTAGCTGCTCTGGCACGTTTCACAAATTCATTAATCTGCATGATTCAAAGTATAATTAGTCTCCACTCCAGAGGGGAACAAAAGGTACCGATGTAGTAAGAGAGATCGAAGGCATACTCGTCTATCACAAGCTTTCTTTGGAATATCTTTCAGGTCATTAAGAAGGTCATTTTGTTCTTTCTCAAAAAGATCCTTTCCAATAGGGCCAACTGCTTCTTCGTCAATAGGCTTATCATTAAATGAACTGCATAAAAAGCAGAATGACATGTTGATATCAATTATTAGCAACATCTACGCCGTCAACACAAAAATCAACATATATTATCCATTTACATGAAGAGCTAAATACCCATCCTCGACCCACCAAAGAAAAGAATAAAGAGATACAGGGGTGAGATCTGGAAAAAATCAGAAGGCTTAAGTAATAAGCTTATGAAGTCTGTTCAATAAACAAAACAAGCTTGTTTAAGCAACAGTAGTGACTAAGAGTATAGGGTGGACCACAAAATTACGATAGCCAAGATAAACATAGAAATTTCTCTAGTAAACACAGAGTTACAGACATACAAACACAGAGTACAGATCAATCATAAAGCAATACCTACCCAATATAAACCCGAGAAACCTCAGGGGTATTTAGGACCTTTCCAAGAGACCACATAAGCGCACCGTATACTCTCATTAACTGCAATTCATACATTAGATCATAGATTATAATGTTTGAAACATATGTAAACACTTAAGTATAAACATGATAATTCTAGGCATTTACTACCACAACCACACCTGCTGGGTATCAACTTGATCAGCTTTGTTTAGAACAACACGGATCTTATCATCATGACCACGTAAAGATGCAATTACCCGCTTGAATTCATCACTTATGTCAAGTTTGTGAGGATCAAACAAGAGAAGAATAAGATCACACTTCGCTGCAAACCATGATATAACTCCAGTAAAATCATAACTTCTCTGAGTTCTTTGCTTCTCTCCAGACAGAACTCCAGGTGTGTCAACAAAAGTTATGTGATCTAGCAGCTGATAGTAAGCCAACACACTTGTTAGATTCATAACATGGAAACTAGCACCAAGAAAATGAACAGCTCAGCAAGGGCAAAAGATGCACAATAGATCGATTACTTACAGGATGTGGCATTTGTGAACACTGGAATTTTGACAAAAACGCCCCTCCAAAGTTAGATAGACCACTGAATGGCATGTCTGCTTGAACTGCAATTGTGTTTCCCGGAATGCTCCGTTCATCTGATCCAGACTGAATAAGTGACATAGGTTATAAACCCAAACTCCAGAATGAAGAATGTAGTGGAAAGAAATCAATGACGATACCATCAACAGTACTACTAGTGTTAAAATAACAAATATTTATTTTGATCAGTAAATCAGACGATGCCATAATGTAACAACCTTAAGTATCACACATTGACACTGGACAGTCTAGCAAGAAAAAAAAAATCAATACAGTTGTAATTTAGCCAAGCTCAAACTGAGGGAACAAACCCATGAACGATGACAAAGTTCATAAAACCCATCAGTCACTAGGTTATATGGCAGATTTAGCAGCACCAAAACAAACACACCCATACTCGTCAATGACTTCATACTAAAAATAAGCAGCAAATCACTCAGATGACAAGACTCATAAAACACCATTCACATATGCTTGAATAAGCATTGGAAATGACAAGTCATCAAAAAGAACCCATTTTACCGGTCAAAAACATCAAAGTGCATTCTTTAAAATAAGTAGACACTTCTTCCAGGTTCACAAGGGATCATGAGACACTTATCTTTTGACAATAGCATTAACAAAACCAATAACACAATAACATTACAGCACATTTCCTACAAGCAAAGGCATCTTTTTAAGGGAAACTTGAAACTTTCCAATCCCATTAGACCCTTTTAAGAATATTTGCAACTTCTATATGTGTCCTCAATTTTATCTAGTATGAGTAGTATCTCCATGCCCCCTCTGTGTCTTTTCTTTCTACCTATAACTAGAAAACCTCCAGTTGGTTCTAAACTTCTTGACAAGAATCTCCAAGGACTAGCCAACACATTAGACTTCTTGACATATACATATCCAACAGCTAACCAACACACAAATAATGTGTCGAGTCAACAATAGATGCACTAATAGCAAGTTTCCAGATAATTTATACTCCATAACCACTACTTGCTAAAAAAACTCCAGGTAAGGAGAAGCTTAGTACAGCAAGTAATGGGCCAAACTACCAATGCAATGTGTATTTGAGGAAATAGATCCAACATAAAGCATGAATCTTGTCACCAAATAACTACCAAAATACACCTAAACAACTGTTAACTTGCTATCAATGAGGTCTAAGACATACTAGCAATCTAGCATACAGTTAAGAATGAAAAGCATCTGCAATTCCGCAACAAACAGATTAAAAAAAGGGAACAAATGTTTATAGCTCTTCTGCAGGATCTGGAATGTCACTCAACCACGAAAAGAAAAGCTGAATCATACCATGACAACAACAAAGCGGTCTGTTGTAGGCTCAGGTCCAATATGAGCTCCTGTTAGAAATAAATAGCAACGAGAGCACCAGTTAACATAAGTCATAATAGTTTTTTCCAAAAAAAAAAAAAAGCCATTACAAAAGCAATCTAATTGACCTGGATATTCACATTTCAGCAAATGTTTTATAAAGGTAGTTTTGCCAGTTGAATATTGCCCCAGAAGCATAACCATTGGTTTTGCGTCAAAATCACTATTTGTCTGCATAAAAATAAAAATAAAAAAAAGAGAGAGAGAATGCATATAAACAACAGTGTTTCAAAATCTGGCAGTTAACCGTATAATTCTGAGTTGAGGCTCACCAGTGGAGGTGACACAAAGTCATGGAAACGATAGGTAGTCTCCAGTGGCTTCAACTTTTCTAAATACAATCTCTTCAGACCATCGACTATGGAGGTTACTGCACTGAGGGGTATCTAGGCACAGGAAAATATTGGAAGGGTAAAAAATGTCAATGAAAAAATCAAGATACATACTTTTTTATAGATAATTCATAAAAACTAAGGAGTTTCCATCATAATTATTAATAAGTAACCCCTTTCTAGATTAATAAATAATCTCCAAGCTCCTTATGCAAAAAGCATAGAGTATTGAGCAACCAAAAAGGAGAAATTCAGTAATGAAATTGTGAATACAGCAAGAGAAAGTGTTATTACCTTCTTTGAGGATTTTGAACTAAACCATTTGGAAGTAGCCGGCGGTGACTGCTGAGGAGATCCTACAACATTCGTAATAAAATGATTAGTAAGGACTTAAATCCCAAGCAAGCTTTTACAACTTTTGACAAATGAACAATCCTAACCATTTACTTCGGGTTCAACATATGTCCCCGCATTCTTTTTCTTCTTCTACAGGCACAAGAAGTATATTAGTAACAAATTAGAAACAAAAAGGTTGAAACAGCAAGATTTTATCAGGTATTACTCACAGCTAGTAATGCATCCAGTCCTTCCATAACAGGGAGTTGAATGTCCTCTGCAACTATAACCCCAAGTGAATGCAAAGAGAGAAAAAAAAAAAAAAAAAAAAAAAAAAATGGTAAAACATCTTATTGATCTTTCATGTGATAGTAAAGATGCATTCTAATTAAAAAATAGTTTTCTTGAAAAGAAAATCTACAACTTACATCATAGCAAGAGATCTGCAATCTTGTATCCAATTTATGTACCATCTGATTATTCCAGGTATTGCTGCTATGGTAGTGTCCTTTGAATATCATTTCATGTTGATTCTTGTGATAGTACAGTTTTTATACCTTGAACCTAGCTTGGCCCTTGGGTTGGGAAGAAAAACACATGACCCTTTTTTTCTCTATAATCCTATTTTTAGTGCATAAACATACATTCCATAGATGAGACGATTGTCATTTTTAATTTTTTTCAAAATTGGATGTGCATCTAAAATTGATCCATACGAACTTTCAAAAAAAAGTCATGCAGATTTGGACTCATTTATACATCATCACGCAAATAATAATTGTCAATGCAATGTAAGTAGATACATGGTCACTTAATCAATCAAGCTCTCAATTTAAAAGAAAGCTAAAACTTATTAACTCATTTGATTTTGCTTTCAATGTTTTGTAACCTACAAATAAGTCAAATTAGTCATTGGTCAAGCTTTAACGCTTTTGCATTTCCTTAAGCTGTAACAAAAGCCTTTTGGACATGTTACTATACGCAGTAGGTAGGAATGATCAAGAGATCGTTTGATGGAAAATTCTTATTCTTCAGTCTTTTTTCACACCAATAGACTGATAATTTAGACAACTTAACGTGTGTAAAACAGGAATTTAAAGTTACATTTTAATGTCAAATAATGTGAAGAGACCGAAATCAATAAACTAATTTTTGACTATATTTCAGCAAGAAATTAACATTGTAAACTATGGTGATAACTAGTGTTTTCTCATTTTTTATCATTATAATACACCTATAGATGATAATGAATATAAATGAAGAAAACACTAATTTAAGGATTTGCATCATTGCATGATATATATAGTTATGTAGTTAAATAATTAAATTAGATATAAAAAAAATAAAAAATTAAAACAATGTAAACTAATAAAATGAGTCTCATATATATATGTCTATATGACTTATAATTTATCAACAACCAGCAAAGCTAAAATGTACGTCGCAACTATAAGAGTATATGAAATTTATAGAATAATAAAAATTGTTCTGTCCTACCATAATATTGCGAAACAACCTTGTTGATTATACAATTCCCAAAATGTAATGTTATAAAGAATAAAAGCAAATATGCAAAGACAAACTCGCAATTAAAAATCCTAAATACGGAATACTTTATCAAAATGTGCTAAAATAGCACCAAGTCAACGTCAAGTTCACCTCTAACAATAATTCAAAAGATAGCCGCCATAAAAATACCTTAATTTAAAAAACCAACCATCCATTCCACATTTCCAAAACCCAAAACCCCCAAAACACCAAAATGCAATTCATTATCTCATCTTCGTAAAAACATCATTTCCTAACATCTCCATTAACAACAACAGCTCAAAATATCTCCTCATTTTCGACCTCGTATTCACCATGGCAACCTTCACAAAACATACTTTATTTCTCCAATCAACTTTTGCTGCAGGTTTTCAAACCTTCACTCAGTAACCCAAGTTTGTTCATTTCGCGATATGGTATTAAACATCTCTGATCTACTATAGTATGGTCTGCTAAATGGGATTCACCTGTTCAGCAATCAGCTACTTTGATCATCACTTCTAATGGGAGCTTCAGCCTAAATAATGGCACTCCGGGTCAAGTATTTGGCCGGCCCGACCCTTCGAGGCTCGAATTCTACAAGGTGTTGCTAAGGGATGATGGGAATTTGGTGTTTGGGTTGGAGAGTTTTCATCACCAACTGTACTTTTCTTCCTAACCAAACTTTTAGAAATGGTACTGTTTGAGGTCTAGAAATGGGAGTAGTTCAGTTTTACCGAGTCGAATAGCTTGGGTTTAACAGGTCGGAGTGTATTGGCTTCGAGTAATGCCTTGTGGTTTGGGTCTGATGGGCAGATACAGCTAGATGGTGGGTCACCGGTTATGTCAGCAGATTTTGACCTGAATCGAACCCGAAGACTAACCTTGGGTGATGTGGTAATCTTCGGATCTTAAGTGTTGACCCGAATAAGCGAGTATGGGTTCCAGTATGGGAGGCTTTACTAGAGATTTGCCAAGTGCATGGTCTATGTGGGCGGTTATATTTGTTATAGTGATGGGGCACTGTCAGGTTATGAATGTGTGTGCCCACCCGGGTTTAGGCGAAGCAAACAACTCAGATTCGTGCGTGCCTAAGGCCCCCATTACCAATGGGGCGAAGCAAGTTTTTGAGGTTGATTATGTTAATTACTCAGCACGTCGAATCAACCTAGCCTTAACATTGTTAACTGCTGTTGCGAGTCCAAGTGTAAGGCAGACCAAAGATGTCTTGGATTCGGGTTTAAGTTTGATGGGTCAGGATATTGCGTGCACCAACTCAACACACTCTTGAACGGGTATTGGTCCCCAGGTACAGAAATGGCCTTTTATCTTAGAGGGGATCATCAGAGCACGATCCGAGTAATTTCACAGGCATGCGGAGGTTTTGAATACAGTATGCCCGGTTCAGATAAGTCTGCCAAATCCTTCGGAATCTCTAATGAAACAACACGGAATTAATAATCATAACTTTCTTGTTATCATTGAAATTGCTAGTGGTGTGTTTTTATTTTGGGCCTTCTACAGAGGGATGTGAAGTACCGAGACATGGCTCAAACACTTGGATTAGGGCTATTACCTACAGCTGGACCTAAAAGGTTTAGTTATGCTGAAATGAAATCAGCAACAAAGGATTTTTCTGAGAAAATGTGATAGGGAAAGGTGGGTTTAGTGATGTTTACAAAGGAAAGCTGCAAGACGGTCGACCAGTGGCCATTAAGTGCTTGAAAAATGTCACCGGTGGAGATGCAGAGTTTTGGGCGGGGGTGACTACCATAGCGTATGCACCACCTTAACTTGGTTCGTTATGGGGCTTTTGCAATGAAAAAAGTTGTAGGATTTTAGTATAGAGCGTGCCGAATGGATCACTCGACAGATATCTATTTAATAAGGATATAAGGGGTCAAATAGTGCAGATAATGATGATGAGAAGGAATCTATGACAAATCCCAACAAAAGCCCGTGCTTGACTGGAATATCAGATATAGGATTGCCCTAGGTGTGGCAGGGCAATTGCATACCTGCATGAAGAGTGTTTGGAATGGGTATTACATTGTGACATCAAGCCAGAAAACGTACTCTAGGAGATGACTTTTGCCCCAGTGGTGACTTTGGGTTGTCGAAACTCCGAAAGAAGGAACAAAATGGTAACCAAGTCAAGGATTCGTGGCACAGAGGCTACCTAGCACCTGAATGGATTAAAAACGACTCAATTACTTCTAAAGGTGTGTATAGTTTTGGAATGGTGCTTCTAGAAATCGTTACAGGGGTAAGGAATTTGATTCAAGGACTTCTGCTACCCAAGTGGGAATGGTATGCCCCTATGGGCATTTGAGATGGCAATTGAAGAATGTAGGATAGATGAAATTTTAGTCGTCACATCAAGCACTCTTATGATGATAAAAAGCACTCCAAATTGTTGATCGAATGGTGAACTGCAATGGGGTGTGTTCAAGAGAGACCAGATATGAGACCATCCATGGGAAGGTGGCTAAAATGCTTGAAGGCACTGTGGAAATTATAGAACCACCAAAACCAACAATTTTCTTCATTGGGGAGGGGCAAATAAGCTTTAATCAAAGTAACTAGTGTAATAAATGCTAAGTTCCAAAGTTGCTGCTTGAATAACACGAGTATTATTTTCTTGGCATAAGATAATAAACTTGACAATAACAATACTTATTACTCGGGTCATACAATATACAGAGTAGATCATTGCTTGTAAAATAGTACCTGTAATTTGTTGATGAATGATCAAATGTCACCAAATAGCAACACTTTGAGCTTCGACTTTCTGGTAGGAAAAATCCTTGCATAAAATCTTGGCTCTTCATCTGTAAAATGACTACAAAGTAAGGCAAAAAAAAAAAGCACATTTGCACTTCATGTATTAATCAAGGTCAGCATTCCCAAATGATATTGGAATATGTGCATGCCAATGTATATCTTTCATACAATATTTTGTAAATTACCAAGCATTTGTTCCTCATTCCCAGTGCATAGACTTAAACACTGAAGAAGTCAGTTCAGCCACACTCTAAACAATAGAAGAATAAAATATTCCATAAAGTTCCACAAAAATTATCTACAAAAGCTACGTGTAGTGCCATGGAGTTTTGTATTGTGAGAATCCGAGGGTTCCATAACGTTTCACATCATATGGATTTCTAAAATTCTTTAGTAAACTGAATATCATAACCGAGCATGTATCAACAACTTGAATCATCTTAGGCTTCAACTTCTCAAATTTGTCAATACTATAGCCGCCTAAACCTCCCTGAAATGCTCAACATATGGGAAATCACCTGCTGGTAAATGGAATTCCCTCTGAACCTGTTTCAAAAGGTTATCATATGCACCATGTGAGGACATAATTGAAGACACGGGAAAGGGTAAGAAAAACTAGGTGAGTGAGAGAGGCAATGTAAGCCAGAGTAGAAAAGGCTTGAACCTTATGAAATTCATCTTCAGGTATCAATTAGCCGTTGTTGAGCTTTATTCTTGCCCATCATGGTTGGCATCTCCTTCTTCAGATGACTAATAATGTAAGCATGAATCTTAGTGCTCTGGCACGTTTCACAAATTCATAATCTGCATGATTCAAAGTATAATTAGTTCTCATCCAGAGGGGAACAAAAGGTACCGATGTAGTGTAGAGAGATCGAAGGCATACTCGTCTATCACCAGCTTTCTTTGGAATATCTTTCAGGTCACTTAGAAGGTCATTTGTTCTTTCTCAAAAGATCCTTTCCAATAGGGCCAACTGCTTCTTCGTCATAGGCTTATCTTAAATGAACTGCATAAAAGCAGAAATGACATGTTGTATCAATTTTGCAACATCTACGCCGTCAACACAAAAATCAACATATATTATCATTTACATGAAGAGCTAAATACCCATCCTCGACCCACCAAAGAAAAGAATAAAGAGATACAGGGGTGAGATCTGGAAAAAATCAGAAGGCTTAAGTAATAAGCTATGAAGTCTGTTCAATAAACAAAACAAGTTGTTTAAGCAACAGTTGTGACAAGAGTATAGGGTGGACCAAAAATTACGATAGCCAAGATAAACATAGAAATTTCTCTAGTAAACACAGATTACAGACATACAAACACAGAGTACAGATCAATCATAAAGAATACCTACCCATATAAACCCGAGAAACCTCAGGGGTATTTAGGACCTTCCAAGAGACCACATAAGCGCACCGTATACTCTCATTAACTGCAATTCATACATAGATCATAGATTATAATGTTTGAAACATATGTAAACACTTAAGATAAACATGTATTCTAGGCATTTACTACCACACACCACCTGCTGGGTATCAACTTGATCAGCTTTGTTTAGAACAACACGGATCTTATCATCATGACCACGTAAAGATGCAATTACCGCTTGAATTCATCACTTATGTCAAGTTTGTGAGGATCAAACAGAGAAGAATAAGACACACTTCGCTGCAAACCATGATATAACTCCCGTAAAATCATAACTTCTCTGAGTTCTTTGCTTCTCTCCAGACAGAACTCCGGTGTGTCAACAAAGTTTGTGATCTAGCAGCTGATAGTAAGCCAACACACCTTGTTGATTCATAACCTGGAAAATAGCACCAAGAAAATGAACGATCAGCAAGGGCAAAAGATGCACAATAGATCGATTACTTACAGGATGTGGCACTTTGTGAACACTGGAATTTTGACAAAAACGCCCCTCCAAAGTTAGATAGACCACTGAATGGCATGTCTGCTTGAACTGCAATTGTGTTTCCCGGAATGCTCCGTTCATCTGATCCAGACTGAATAGTGACATAGGTTATAAACCCAAACTCCAGAATGAAGAATGTAGTGGAAAGAAATCAATGACGATACCATCAACAGTACTACTAGTGTTTAAATAACAAATATTTATTTTGATAGTAAATCAGACGATGCCATAATGCAACCTTAGTATCACACATTGACACGGACAGTTTAGCAAGAAAAAAAAAATCAATACAGTTGTAATTTAGCCAAGCTCAAACTGAGGAACAAACCCATGAACGATGACAAAGTTCATAAAACCCATCAGTCACTAGGTTATATGGCAGATTTAGCAGCACCAAAACAAAACACACCCATATCGTCAATGACTTCATACTAAAAATAAGCAGCAAATCACTCAGATGACAAGACTCATAAAACACCATTCACATATGCTTGAATAAGCATTGGAAATGACAAGTCATCAAAAAGAACCCATTTTACCGGTCAAAAACATCAAAGTGCATTCTTTAAAATAAGTAGACACTTCTTCCAGGTTCACAAGGGATCATGAGACACTTATCTTTTGACAATAGCATTAACAAAACCAATAACACAATAACATTACAGACATTTCCTACAAGCAAAGGCATCTTTTTAAGGGAAACTTGAAACTTTCCAATCCCATTAGACCCTTTTAAGAATATTTGCAACTTCTATATGTGTCCTCAATTTATTCTAGTATGAGTAGTATCTCCATGCCCCCTCTGTGTCTTTTCTTTCTACCTATAACTAGAAAACCTCCAGGTGTTCTAAAACTTGAAGAATCTCCAAGGACTAGCCAAACAATAGACTTCTTGACATATACATATCCAACAGCTAACCACACACAAATAATGTGTCGAGTCAACAATAGATGCACTAATAGCAAGTTTCCGATATATTTTCTCATCCCACTACTTGCTAAAAACTCCAGGTAAGGAGAAGCTTAGTACAGCAGTTGGGCCAAACTACCCGCAATGTGTATTTGAGGAAATGATCCATACGCATGAATCTTGTCCCAATAACACCAAATACACCTAACAACTGTTAACTTGCTATCAATGAGGTCTAAGACATACTAGCAATCTAGCATACAGTTAGATGAAGCTCTGCATTCGCCCCGTTAAAAGGGAACAAATGTTTATAGCTCTTCTGCAGGATCTGGAATGTCACTCAACCCGAAAAGAAGCTGATCATACCCTGCACACAACAAAGCGGTTCTTGTGGCTCAGGTCCCATATGGCTCCTGTTAGATAAATAGCACGAGAGCCCCGTTAACATAGTCTAGTTTTTTCCAAAGCCCTCCAGCCCTCTGACCTGGTTTCCCCTTTCCGCCTGTTTTGGTAGTTTTGCCCGTTGTTTGCCACGCGCATCCACCTTGGTTTTGCGTCCCCCCCCCCTCCCTCTTTGTTGCATCCAACTCCCCTACCACAAGCGCGCGCGCCTGCACATATCAACACCCCCCGTAGATTTCCACCACACACTGGGAAAACCGAATACAACGATATGTACTACTCCAGACACTCTCGCAGGCAAACACTCACCCCGTGCGCACACACAGGATGACAACACAAACCCAGCGTACATGGGACCACAAGAACATACCACGGATGAAGCTCCCTCCAGTGCTCCCCACTTGATACCTACCCACCAAAACCTACTATTCCGACCACCGCAGACCCTATGGCACCAACAAAACACCACACCAAGGCTACAACCTGCAACCCACAAATGACCCAGCCCCTCACAAGGAGGGTGTGAGGCCCAACACGAGACCCCTCCTTGAAGCAACAGGGCAATATGACAAAACCACATGTCCCCTGCCACACAAAACACACCTACCCAAAAAACCCCAGATCCCTACTCTTTTTATCAACGACTACTCAAAAGTGCCCACCTACGGCACCGTTTCACCTAACAAAACTTACATTCATACAGCAAATACACCGCTTTGTCTAGCAGTATTCCATCACTCCCCAACTCACCACACAGCCCTCCCCCACCCTATGCCCACCAACCAAAGAGATAGAGTATTGAGCCACCCCACAGGCCGAAATTCAGTACAAGAAAGGTGAATAACAAGCACAATCGAGAAAGTGTATATAACCCACACCACTTACGGATTGAGATGCTTTGACACTAACCAACCAAATTTGGACGTAGCAAACCACCCCATCGCCTCGCAAAAACAAGGTGAACGTGAGGAGATACCCCCGGACAAATCCTCTCGTACCAAAAAAATGCACCTACTGATAACAGGAATATTAAATCCCAAAGCAAAGCTTTTACCACTTTGACAAGACCATGAACAATCCTACCATTTACTGCGGGGTAAACATATGTCCCCGCATTCTTTTTCTTCTTCTACAGGCACAAGAAGATATAGTAACAAAATTAGAACCAAAAGGTTGAAACAGCAGAGGATTGTATCAGGTATTACTCACAGCTAGGAATGATCCAGTCCTCATTAACAGGGAGTTGAATGTCCTCTGCAACTATAACCCAAGTGAATGCAAAGAGGGAGAAA
>PYUH01000040.1:1077695-1193289 GCA_016808085.1 Suaeda aralocaspica | reverse complement strand
TTTTTTTTTTTTTTTTTTTTGCTAGGGAGCCATACGGGTAGGGATGAGAATCGATCTCAATATCTCCCGGAGCTTTTTATCGCTTGAACTACCCTTCACTTTCAGTAATACGGTATAAGTTTAATTTGATAAAAATCATTTTTTTTAACAAAAACATATATTATCTCTATTTTTAATTAGTTACAATAATTAGGTATTATTTATAGAATATAAAATATTTAATTATTGCAACTAATTGGAAACGGGTGTATAAAATGATTTCAGTAAAAGTAGATCAAAAATAAATTATTTTCAATAAAACTTAGTTTAGTTTATGAAAAATAAGTTAAAAACAGATTACAGATCTTTAATATGTGTGGATGTATACAAGACTGTAGATGAATAATTATGTATAATATCATATCTGATGTAAAATAATTTAGAAACTTTTTTGTTTAATGGAAAACCTAACACATAGCTCATTCTTTTATAAGTTAGTTTTTCCAAAAGTTTACAAGGCCAACCTCCATGGGCATATGACTTTCCCAAGTGGGTTGAATCTCGAAGGGTTGTATGAGTGTATCTAAGAAATTGGTGAACTACTTCATTACCTTCCCTTCTAACATGAGACCATTTTACAAAACTAAAACAATTACAAGAAGTTATACGTAGTACGAGTATATGATATCGCTAAGGAGTAATGGTAGTATCAAGATCACTTAAGAAGGCAACACCCTTTGAGAAATCAACAATCCATCACAACTTCGCAATCTACTCCCAGAACGTGTTAGATATATATACCATAATTTCGAGCTAAGATTATCGCTAGTATGGAAGCATTTGGTGAAATAGTAGTTGCGTTACAAACTAAATAGTTGTAACAAATTTATGGAAAATTATGTTGCGTTTTTGGCAATCACAAATCCAATATTAACTTGGATAACGTAGAATACCGCTACAAAAGCTAAGGCTAACTACCTGCCTATCCACCACCACCTTGGTGTTAGACTTGATCAATTCAATTTCTAACAAATATACCCGCTGTTTGGATAAGAGCAGATTGAAGGAAAATGAAGGGGATAAATTACTTTGTTTGTATAGAGGGTTGAGAGAGAGAAAGGAGAGGGAGAAGGAGAAATTTAAGTAATGTTACAAATTTTTACATGTAAGTATTTAAGTTTCAAATCGTTCTATAAAAGAGGATGGTAGAATCCATTTACAAGCCCACTAATAATGCAATACTTCCGTAATCAACAACCCCAAATTAAGCTAATAAGCTTGAAATTTACTTTCTTTCTTCTCCAATATAAATAAGATGTCCAATAACACTTAAATTTGTACAACATGTAATGCTCAATATATATATAATGAAACATTCGTCTTATTATCTAATCTACTACAATACTCTAAACATTACATTTCTCGAAACAAAAACTAAATAATACATTATTATCCCAAACAAAATTTTTCACGTAAGTACAAATCCGCCCCACGATCCTCTCCCAATGTATCTCAAAACATTATTGGGAAAATATATAAATAAATAAATAAAACCCTATATTATGTACCATTTCATCATGCTACACAAGAAATCGAAAATAAATCAGACCAATCATCAAGAGAAAAATTCTACTACGTAGTATGTTTTTTCTCTTTTTCCTCTACATTGAATTTTCTTAGACATCAAAAGGAATCAAGAAATACCCACTGTCTTGCTAAGCAACCAAAGTACCAAGGATAGTTCCACTCCAAAAATAGTATGAAGATATGATCTATCCAGCATGAACCCATATATTGTGATCCCAGCTCTATTATTTTCTAGATACGTCACTGGAAAAAAGATAATTAAAACAATAAAAAAAAATTAGTGGGAAGCCGAGACTAGAATAATGAATGAATACAATTTTCATCCAAAAATATTTTAAATGAATATGCAAATCAAGTGATGAAATGACTATCAGAAAGAAAAACGATGAAATGACTTATATACGTAGTTCATGTCATTACCTAAGGCTTGCCTCTTCTGGTAGGAAATAGTGTTTGCAAAAACAGGAACCATCTTAGTATTATCAAGTTCATCGTCGCCATCAGCTTCCTCGCTATCAGACTCGCACTGTGTACGGTAGGGGAGGGCAAGAGGTGAGCCTGATTGCATGAGTTGAGGAGCTTCACCATCAACGGCATCAAAAGAGTCAATGGTAGCACAAATATGCCATTTTGCAGCCAAGGAGGTAATGGCTTGCGCTTTGTGCGTGATCTTTGCTGCGCTCCTTAGGCATATGCACACTCCAGTCACCAGGGTCACGGAGCAAAGCTACACATATAATATTCACATAAATTGAACATACGTAGTACATTAAGCTAAGGATGACAAACCAACGAAAAACCACTACTCATCACTTCAGAAAATTAGGCAAGTGTTCTATACATTATAATTGTTAATGTAGCATGAGTAACAAGTTAAGGACAAGTTAGAGAAACACTTGATACAGCATGTAGGTTTCACTATTATTACTAGAACCAAAAACATAAAACAAATAAACATGCAATGAAGCATATCATTAGTCCTTTAGAGATGACAAAGTGTAAACTACTCATTAGAAAAATGATGTGCTTCTCTACACGTTCTAAATATATTATAATAGTATATGCGACTGTTAATTTTGGACAAGGAAGAATATGATATATTGTATAACATAGATCTTGTTCTGACATTTATTAGTAGAAAAAATGTCATTTGCAATGCTGAAAAGAACAAAGTGATACCAATTTGTACTATTGAACAATAGCATAAAGATAATTAAGAACCAAAGTTAGGGTAATTACCGCGAGTTCCCCTGTGGTGTAGATATCAACCCTACTATTAGATCTTGTAGTGACAAGCAAGGAAGCAAACTGGCTAGCAGTGACAATTAGTAAGGTGAACAATAGGAAACCTCGAAATCGATGACTAATGATTCTGAGAGTCCTTCTAATCCTCAAATGCTCCATTAAAACCAAAGCAACATCAGTTTCGAGCTGAAACACTTGAGCAAAATCCTCGAGCCTGAGAATCTGAAGGTAGCAGCTAACGCGGTAGAGTACACAAGCCAAGAAAAAGATGGATGTTCGATATAGCCACGAGCATTGCTCCAAGAAGCAGAATATAGTGTGGCTCACTACTACGTTGCCAACATGTGGGATTTTGGGTCCTCCTGTGACGTACCACCAGATTTTGTACGCTGTGTCGGCCACGAAACAGGGCAGCACAAACATACATAGGATTTTGATTGATCTCTGCACACAATCACAAAGGGATATTGAGAGGTTGAATTGCATTTCAATCAAAATTCTACTTTTGAGTTGTGAATTATTAGCAAGTTGTTAGTGCATTATTGTGGTGTAACAGCAAGATGAGCAATATAAGGCAGGATTTGCATGATGCAAAGTAGAAACTAAAGAAAAATTCAAGGGGTTTAAGTTGATTGAGCAAGTTGACAAGCTCGGCTCGGCTCCACTCAACTTGAAAATTTAATTTTCGAGCTCAACTCAAAGAAGCATAGCTTGAATTGAACTCGAATAGAATAAAAAATCAACTACAAAATTTGATTATACTACACATGCAACATTCCTATCTATGAAAATCCAAAATAAACTCAAGTTGCCAAATTTATTCCATAAAAAATAATGATAATTTAAAACTTGAAAAGTTGAAATTAAGTCAAGTTTCAAGTTTAGCTTTGACCAACTCAATGCTTACATTACAACTACCCTAGAAAAATCTAATATAAATTGTGTGCTAAAAGAAACATGCATAATTGCAAGGGTTTAGGGCCTATTTACTTCAGTTTAAAATTCGTTCAGTTCAGTTCAGTTCAATTTAGGCTACGTTTAATAGAGCGTAAAACATTTTCCATAAAAAATGTTTTTCTCCCTTTTCCCAATTTTATATTGTTTGGTAGACAAAGGAATGTAAAATCATTTTTCATGGGAGTAAATTTTTCCTTACAATGATGGAAAACCATTTTCCTTCCAAAATGAAAGGAAAACAATTTTCCTCCCATCCCCTTATACACTCTTTCCTCACTACCTCCTTCCACCCCCTTCATTTTCCCTATTTTCATCACTTTTTTTACATGCTAACAAACAATGGAAAATTGTTTCCATGAAAATTGTTTTCCATAGAAAATTATTTTCAATGAAAAGCATTTTACATTGAAAATGTTTTACGCCCTACCAAACGGACCCTCAGTTCAGCTCTTCTCTTATTTTGCTTATTCATTAATCCTTCATAAGAAACTTTCAGTTAAGTTCAGCTGTTTTCAGCCGAAGTAAACAGGTCCTTAGTATATGCAATGGAAAGCTATTTAGCCTAGCTAACGAAGATTAGTTTAGTTTTCTTTTGGGTGTATGTGACTGTCACTTTGATTTAAAGCTTATCTTTATAATTTTCTACTTTACTCTCTCTAGAAAAAGTTAGGTTGATGATGATAAGCAAAAGACAAATGGCATAATTTAATTTCTAGAGATACTCTGTTCTCTACTCTTTGCATATTGCTTTTGCTCAAATTAATGCGTCAAAGTTGCAAAAAACTACTATATTCACATGATCCTTGTGTCACCTCCCCAAGGCAAACTATAACAGTCTCGAATGTCTACGTACGTTCATGTGTTAAGCTTTATCATAAAGAGGAACACGTAAAGAGTAATAGCTAGATGCATCTTATATATGCAGTTATGCATTCAACTATTCGAGCATATACGAACATATATTAAGTTATATCCGCGTTAAGTTTAGGATCAAACATATAAAATTAATTTTGTTAAGGACTTGCATTATTTTAATTCGAGACTTCAACCATATGTTACGAAATACACAAGGAAAACCATCTACTTTTCTATTTATACTGATTCGTAACTAAAGATATTAGTAGTCACAGCGAAGCATCAGCAAAGAGTAGTTAAAAAAACTACAATTAGAAAATGAAGAACTTATGCATTTGCGTCGGTGTGGTAACAAATTAAAGCATATTCTGAGGGTATGATGACTATGATCCGAGGAGTTGACTAATACTACAATCCGTCAACACTAATCAACAATTCAACATGAACTTGGTAGGCTGAAAAACTAATAATATGCAAAGGTGCCAACTAATATACACCTCCCTCTAACCTAAATTACTTGTTACATTTTTTCTTTTTTTTTTTACAGTTTTTAACAAGCAATCTTATTTTAAACGGTTATACCTACAGTTACATACATGAAAAAATTACAAAAATTTATATATAAAAAAACTATTCATTGAGTCATTGAGACGAATCAAACAAGATCTTAGGGACCATATTTTATCTTAAAGATCAAACTTAAAGAGAGTCAAATAATGAACATGAATAGTGTCCGAAAAACTAATGTAACAAGTAATTTGGCACATAGGGAGCTGAGTAACATACGAAGAGAGTTGTTGCAAATAAATAAAACATTTGTGTGAGGACAATGTACAAAAATCTGATTGTTTTAGAGTAAATTTGAAGTCACTTTACTTTATTAAAAATAATGGAGATATTTTAGTATATTGGTATCAAAAAATAAAAAAAGGAAAAAGAACGTGAGCAAAAGTATATCCATCCATTATAAACCTAATACGTAGTAGTTCACTCCAAAGCGATTCCCCTCATTTTAATGTGTGATAAAGAAAACATAGAAGGCATGCCACATCACTAATCACTATCAATACAATGATACATCATCACTTCAAACTGACTCGATCCCCTCATTTTAGTGTAAAGAAAACATTAAAAAGCATGCAATATCACACTTTTACTCACAATTTAAACACAAATGACAAATAATATGCATAAAATTAATTAATTGTAAAAAACTAGGAAGAAATGAAAAAAGGATGTAGAAAGAGAACAAATTTGTCGAAGAGTCTTGTTAGCGAAGAAAAAAACGTTGAGAATGAAAGACCTTTTCATGCCATTTTGTTATTTTCAAGCATTTTAATATTATTATGAATGAGAATAAAGATTGTGACGGATAAACAAATTAAAGTCCGTTTTTGGCCAAATAAATTGATTGATCACAATGCAAACTCACAATCATTTATGTATAGAATAACTAAACAAGTACGAAATATATAATAGAACTATTTTTGTTTTATACTCAGTAGTACTTTCGCGTCTAACTATTTGCTTGATTTTTACTTTTCAAGATAGATATTTGGCCATAAATTGCCCTAACCACATCTAAGTAAAATATGATCGAAGAGAAGAGGAACACTCCATAACAAACCTATAGATACATATTTGCTCTTTTTTTAATAATAATAAAAAAAATTACGCAATGCTACCTCGTCTTATAACCATTACCCGCACTTCATAGTTTATAAAACATTCCATATTTTGCCGATGAGTATGTATAAGCTTCTTTTAGTTTTTACAACTACTCCTTACTTCTCTAGTCCTCTTACAGTCTAAAACGCTAACTGACCAAGTATAATTTGTAAGTTGTTAATTAGCTATATTAGCGATGGAAAAGATTAGTGAACACTACTGGCCTACACCAGCTAAAGTCGCACAATGTATTTGTCCGTTGTAGCCTCATGTATTCATGTGACAACAATTAAATATATTGGCTAAAATTAAGCCATTGAACTTGCTCTCAACCACAAGGCTTTCAAACTTTCAAGCACTAAAAAATACAGAGTTTGGTTACCAATGTAAAGTATCCTAATATTTTGGGATGACTTCCAATGAAACTATGGTAATTTCCACCGACCAACGGAAGGCAAATGTAAAGCTAAGTCACACAATTTAATATAATAATATTAACAAGTTCAACATTATATCTTAATTAATTCATTCATATATGTAGATTTGCAAATTATAAGATTATCATCCATGATCCACGCACTGCCATCATTTGTACACGCATTGCATGATCGCTCACCATTCAATCATTTAGATTCAAACACTAGTTAGAATCTTAAAGATCGTGTATAGAATAATTTTAAGAAATTACCTTCTTTATGATTCGTATTTTAATTACAAATTCTTTATCTAGAGTGTTATATGTTGAAATAATGGACTTTGATCAGGGTCGTAGAGCATTGTGTAATCTAGTAGGGATCAAATTAAATCAATTTTTTACCTAAACTCTTTAAAATTAATTATTTGAGGTTTTGTTTTTACCCATAAAACTATTTAAATGGGCAACCTTCATGTTGAGAATTTTATAAGATATTTGTTCTCTATTCTTTTCATTATCATATAAAAATAATTTTTAAACCATGGACCAATTCATTCACAGATATCTAACAAATCAATATTCAAATTCAAATAATTTTATCATTGAACACCAGAAAATGCGTGGAAAAGAATCAAATCAATTTCAACCCTAATACATGTTCATACTTTTCTAAATATCAAACTCAAATCATGTAATCAACAGTCAGAATTCAAAAACCCCACATCCAAAAATCTCAAAAATTAATTATATACACCTAAAATTAATCAACACTAAAAAAAAATTCCCCTGTTTCATGATCAAATTAATCCCCTGTTTCAAAAACAGAGGAAATTAAAAAAAGAACAACATACCTGAAGTTGAATTGTGTAGCCTTGACGAACTCTTTCACTTTCTTCACAAAGTTTATCAAGGAACAAAAACTTCCCTAGACCATATTTTTTGGCAAATTTGGTGAGGCTAATAAAAGAAAGAATGGAAATCGCCGAAAGCGAAAGCTCAACAATGGCATCAAAAGGTTGAAGATGATCTTCATCATCACAACTTGAACAAAATAGTATAAAATGAGCAACAATTGGTACACCAATACAAAATAAAAAGAAAACTGACCATGAAAGACTTGTTTTCCATGGGTTAGATTGATCAACACATGCCCAAGTTAAAAATATTCTTAAATTCTTTAACTCATCATCTTCATAGTGTAAGATGAACTTTTGCGATTTTGTAGAGAGAAAATTTTCATGATTTTCTATATCTTCATGATGATGATGATGTTCCATTTAGAGAAAGGGGGGAATTTTTACAAGGAAGTCATTTGCTTTGATTGTTATTTGGAGAGTAAAGGGTGTTTTTATTTTATACGGAGTATAAATAGTGAAATTTTAATTTATTATTTTTTTTTTTTTTTGGATAGGGATCGTATGATGAGGGCTTTTTATTGCCTCTGGCGAGTGGATTAATATTGAATGAAAAATTACATGAGTATCTTAATGAACAGCGTTTCTTTTAACTAGGGGTTTTTCATCCCTAACTCCTAAGGCTCGAACTCAATAACGAGTTAAAGAGCGTGAGGCCCTGATGTGGTGTTTTAATTATTATGATGGTAAATGATTAAGGTTGTAAATACAGGTGGAAAAAGGTTTAATGTAATTGTGTCTATTTACTAATTAAATTTGTCATTTTCACCTTTTTACACTTTAAATGAAAATACGAGTATATAATATCCATTTGAGTTCATCTTTGAACAAGACTAAAACTCCATCAATTCAATTTTAGGACTTGTTTAATATCACATTGATTGTTATTAAACCGTCTTATATAAGTTTTTGTTATTATTAATTGTTTTTGTTTTTAAACGCCAAATAATATGTTTTATGAAAAAATATAAATTGGTCAAACTTAGACTTTGTTATTTGAACCAAAATATAGTAGAAGTGAACTGAACATAAATAAAATGGAGTTGAAATGAATTGAAATGGGTGGCCCATACTAACAGTGGAAGCAATTACATTATATAGTCAATGAATATATTATAATTATATATTAATATCCATTTATTACATAATAAGATTTTATACGTGCTATATAATTCATATTATTTTGAAAACCAGTAATAATGTACGTAGTAGCATACATAATTATATTCTCCGCATGAAAATTGTAGATTCTTATATAGAGTACAAGATTGGAGATATTTCTCTCATACGTACTCCATATATTAGAATATTAAAATCAAATTGATGGTCTTTTCTCTTTAATGTGAGAAATTTTAGGACAAAATCAGTCATGATCTTTATATCGATGTTGATTTGCTTATTGCCCACTTGTCCGTTGAATAAAAGCACCAAAATCAGCATTTATTCCTTTCGTTTTTTGCGAATTAGTCAATTAGCAAACAAAGAAGAACACCATTTTTCTAATCTTTGATGGGCTAAAAAATTGGACCAGTGTATGGAGACATGGAGTAACTGAGTGGGACTAGAAAAACCCAAACTAGCTACTAGCTAGGTGTATGAGGTTTATTGTTTAGAATTTTAACTTGTAAGTTGTAATGTTACTAATGTCGTATTCTTTAATATGTCATGCTAGATCAATAATTTTATGGGAGAGAAATGGATTAAGAAATAACTAAAGTAGCTGTTGGCATTAATTATTTAATATATATCATGATGAACATGTTGGACTCTTGGAGTGTATGCACCGAGCGGCAAGTAATATGCCACCCAACTAACAAAGCAACTATTGCAAAAACAAAAATAAGAGAGAGAAATTGTCTCATTTCTTTTAACGTATCATTTTAGATTAGAGAAAATGAATCCCTCTGACACCTCCATTTCTTTCCCCTAACCATTTATACAAATAAGAGAAAATTTCCCCTTTCTTTTCTCCCTCCTTTGTTTTCTTCGAATTCCTTGTATCTAAACAAAGTGTAACGGTTTTTTTTCTTTCTTTTTTCTTTTGAAATGAGTGGAAAAATAATACACGGAGTATTACGTATGTTAAATGAGGATAAGGAATGTATACTTGTTTATCATAATACATCTTAAAACCATATAATAATAAAAGAGAGTAACCTCTGAATATTAGTACTTAAGTCAGTTTTTTCTTTAATGAGGAATTTTTAATTTATCATTGAGATAATTTATCTGAATAATTTCAGCTATTCATCTTTATTCATCATCTCATATTCTCATCGTCTTTCTTCCTCCTTTATACACCACGAAATTACTAAGATAAATCACCAGAATAAATTTTGTCGATGAATCAGTGATAAATTTATGATTAACATTTTTTAATCGAAGTAGGACACTCACGTTAGTCACGTATACAACGGAATGGAGCCATGGAGATATTTATGATGGAGCAGTGAGTATATCAACTTCGACATGGACAAAGTTCTTCCTGTCTTTGTCATTGGCTGGCTATTGTGAAACTTATTTGCTTAATACGTGGTGTAAGCTTATAGGTAAGATAGTAAATAAATATTTTGTATTCATGATTAATGTGAATTTTAATTAATTGTGTTTTTAGTTTGTAGCCTATGATGTTTTCTCGTGTTGTCAAATAAAGTAGTAGTACAACATTATTTCAGGCGAGCTGTCTTATGTCATCATGCCAAATTGCCAAATCATCCTCATTTCCTCCTAAACTCTTAGGTTTTTCTAATAGCCACAAGTAAAGACACACTTGTTAGTTGTTAGAAATGTATTGGACCTCTGGATTTTATCCTTAGTGATGAAAATTGCAATCAAGCAATTCATTTATTCATACACTTTTGCCATGTTTACAACTGTTAGATCATGATTCATATAATCTCATACCAATCATTTATTTTGTCAGTCTCAAACTCAACAACAATGTTTTGAACACTTGGTCTTGCTCAAAATTAAACCTATCTGCCCTCCACCTCCCTACTTATGAAACCTGAATTTATTTGAATTGAATGTATTAAATGTGAATAGAGTCGACTGATATTTTATAGAACCTTCCCGAATTAGTTGAATTGGTTTCTAAATAAACGATTGGGCTTGATTTCAATTAGTCTTACTTGGATCCTCATACGCCTCTTAAAACTAACTCTCTGTGGCTTCATAACATCAGAAACCTAAGGGCCTATTTACTTTACCTTAAAATCAGCTTAGTTCAGTTCATTTTAATTTAGTTCAATTCAGTTCAACTCTTCATTTATTTTGCTATTCATTAATCTTTCATACAAAACTTTCAATTCAGTTCAGTTCAACTCAGCTCAGTTCAGTTCAGTTGTTTTCAGTTGAAGTAAACAGGCCCTAAGTCCATATTCAATAAATTGAACTTGATTAAAACTTATAAGATTGACTAGACCTAGACTCCAACTTACTTGAATTAATTAATTCAAAAATCCTTTTAATTTTAGATGGGGAGAAATTACGCATTTGAACTGATTAATGATTTTGAAGATATGAAATATATAGAAGGAGAATAAAATGTACGTGAGTGATTTTTCCAATTTATGAATTACTAAATTAGATTGAAAATAATGAGCATGCCTTAAAATAAATTATAACTGAAGTAGGTATATTATCATGTATAAAGTACACCAATTAGTCATAGCCTAGATATGCCGCTCGTTCGAGAGAAGATTTCGCTCGTTTAAAAAGATTTCATCTCAAAACATTTGATCATTAATTGAGACAACTTATAACAATATAGTTATCTGTTTCAGCAATAATATATATGTTGTCCAATACAACCTTTACTTTATACGAAGAAATTTAATTTGTTAAGAATAAATTTTGATTACGTGAATATAGAGTAAAAATATAGTGGAAAACAATTTGTGTTACTTGTCTGCCTGAAGTTAACCCATATACCTAATGTTAACTTGTTTGTTTTTCAATTTAGTATTTCGATTGATTTCACTACTTATACGAAGTAAATAATTAATTATTAGCCAAATAAGCTATACTAGATTTCTCCAAAAGATAGTTCAATTTTTTTGGTGTAAATTTGTAAATTATGTGAGCTTTCCCTTTCTTGATTAGTCAATTAGTTGATGAGACATTGAAGGCAAATCATGTGAATATCATGCATTTTATTGTACTTTTTGGTGTCTAAATTAAAACTCTTAACTTGACAAGTACTAGAACTTACAAATCATGGCACCTAAAAAAGGTTCATTTGAAGATGACAACTATAAAATAACTTCGATTTAATTTGCTTCCAACCATATAAATTTAATATTTTTACTCGTGAAATCCCAACAAAGTAAAATTGAAGCTTTTGATCGATAGTGTTGAATATGTAATATACAAGTGGCTTCCTCAATAAAAATATTAGTTGTTGCTTCAAATAGTATTTTAATTGGAAGTTGCTATACCTAAAATAAAAGGAAAAAAAAAAAAACAATATCATGCTTAACTTGTTATTGGGTTGTTGTCTTGTTGATGTCATGTACGAAGTTTAGAAGTTATTAAAGTACAATCAAAAGATAATTTGGATGTGGCAGTTGTCTATATCTTTGTCTATAGTTCTATACATTCTCTACATGTAGGTATTACATATTCAACTTGAAATTTTTTATTTGGATTATTGGCTGCGATTTGCAAATGTGATTATAGTTTATTTAAGTAATATATTTGTTGACTAATGAGAATTTAAGCAAATGAGGTTTTGAATTGAATGATATTGAAATTTAATATCAAGTTGGAAATGAGAATTCTGATTTGTCTATCACCATTTTTGACTTCAATCCCTTGCCTCGACTCTCGATTATGAGTATCAACTACAATAAAATATAAAAATACAATTATTGTATTGTTAGTTGCCAATTCCTTTCATGTAGTATGATATAAGTGATAATATTTCACGAAAAATGGAAGATGGAATTAGATCTCTCACTTATAAAGTAGACTTGATCAACTTCCACATACTAACTTTATCGGTCTCTCCATTGATTTGTACGTGAATTGGTAACTTAGTCTCATCCCGTCTATGCTTGAACTTTTTTTTATTTTTATTTTTTGCAGTTATGTTTTAAACATGAGTTTCAACCTCATTAACTTTTATACATCCTTAGTCCATAAAGGCGGCTTTCAATTTTGGCTTGCCAACTAGCCACATTTTAATGCCCAACATCTTGTCTGATAGAGCATGGTGTTCAAAATAATATGATCCAAAGCAAACCGTGATCCGAAAGAGCAGATAATTTTTGTATTTTTCAATTTTGAATCAGATATTTGACAATAATCAGAACTTATACTAGTTGCGTCTTTGAATTGTCAAGTACCTCCAGAGATATCTAAAAAAACATTAATAATTTTTAAATAAAAAAAACTTGGATCGAATCAATCAAACAACTCGGATTTTTAACAGATTAACCATTATTTCATTGTATTTAATAAGTTTTTGTGTTATTTTCGGATTTGTCTTTCGCTTTCATAATAAGGCTTCGGATTATACGACCCGTTTTTCCAGATGAACAACGACTCCTTAAAAATGAATAAATTGAAAGTGGTTTGGATTGTCATTAACCAACAAAAAATCAGGGCAAGGAATTGAATTAAACTTGGATTGAAAAATGAATCAAAAGTAAAATTGACTTGTACTAAATTTAAAAAGTCAATGATCTAACAAAAGACATACGTTAATGAAATAACTTACACTTTATTAGGTCAACTTAAACATTTACTGTTAACTCAAATTCACATCCCTAAGTGTACCACAAAAACATCCCAAGTAAAGTCATCATAAGTTCATAACCCATTAGACCAATCCTAACTTAATGACCAATCCTATTAGAGTATTTAGTTATTTATCATGCAAACACTTTCTTTAAATTAGATCAGACTTCTTTAATTTTCTAGAAAATAAAAGAATAACAACTAAAAAGATGACAAAAACTTTATCCATTGAAACTAGCCCATTTGTTTGTCCAGTGTGTTGCAAATTGTACAACCTTCATATAATTTTATTAGTGTCTATTGTACAACTAGATCATATCCTTTAGTTATTGATATAATGACATACATTGCGATTTCCAGGTTTAATAATTCGATGAAAAGACCATAGCAATAGAACAAAATAGGTAGAGGGCTGTCTACTTTCTAAAACTTTAGATTTAAAAAAGCATTTAAAATGACATTTTAGTAATTTTTTTAAACTTTTCACGTTAAAAAATATTAAAAAGTTAGTGGTTCCCATGATGTTTAATGTTTTAATACTCTTTTAGATAAAACTTAAAGATCTAAAATTTGAGCAATTAGGAATTTCCCAAAAAGGCATACATCAATACGTTAGAAACTTGTGTGCAAATGTGCCTCCAACTCTATTCTCATATCTACATAATATTGACATGCACTAATTTTAGAGTGACTTTGAAGGTTATAAGAATAAAATATTGATATATATGGTATTTGTATAATTGTTTATGAACGAAGATTTTATGATAAGCTGATAAGATGGGTATATATATGGTATTTGCATAATTGTTTATGAACGAAGATTCTATGATATATAAGCTGATAAGATGGGTTATAATTCTTTGAATTACTCGAACAATTAAAGGGTTTTTGGGTTTAAAATGACATAAAAAAGTTAAAGATAGCTTGAAGATGAAAATTGGCATTATTTCTTATCATGAAAGCAAGTATTCTTTTGCTTCTATTGTCCATGTATCAACGATTCAACGAAGAGTTATAATAAAGAACTTTGCTTTATGAAGCACCATTTCTCATAAACAGGTGAAGGTAGACTAGGGAATGAAGTTGTGATGATTAAAGATAATCACTTATCATACTATTACCATGGTTTCGGATGCTGGATGCAGGTTTTGAATTGATACGAATAGAAAGAATACTTTTAAAATTTTTTAGGTGGTTAAAGGATGAAATTCATTTCGAGTTTTTATAACAATAAAACTCAATATCTAAAAATTATTTTTGAATGATTAACGGTTTGAATAGTAGCATGTATTCCTCTTTTGACATTCGAGTCAATGGTCACCAAAATCCTGCTACCAGTACTAGAGGGAGGATATCAATAGCTTTTTCCCTATCTTTATCAAATTTTTGATTAGGCAATTGGTTTCTTGAAACAAGCAATCAATCTTCAAAAACAAGCAAAAATTTCACTAAATTAAACAATGAATCAAGTAATTATCTAACCATATACTACATATTATAGTTGAAGTCAACTAACACCCTTTACCTAACAAAACATGATTTATCTACAAATATATCATATGATTATGAAAAACATCGTGACAACAAATTTTAGTGGGTGTACAAAAATTGTTAGGCGTTGGCCACCGCCCAAACTCCCTTAAAATAAAAGGGCTGACCAGTAAATCATTATGATATGTAATTTTATATATCACAATGACATTTTTAAGGTAATATGTTAGAAATTTAGGGATAATATCGTATTTTTATATACACTTTAAGAGAAGTATGGTAATAAAGTTTTGTACTTATTTACGAAAATGTCAATTTACTATTTATACAAAACAACGACATCAACAAAATCAGACTTCAAACCCACTTGCTCACCTTAACCGCCTTTAATTTTGTTCGATTATTAAAACAAAAAAATCCCCTCATTCTTCATTTAAACCCAATCATTCTTCAACAACAACAACAAAAACAAACAATTTTGAAGAATTCTTCTGCAAGTTTTCTCCAGCAGTAGAGAGAAAAATGGCGGCAATTCTCTCTCTTCTTCCTTCATCTTATACTACTACCTCACTTGTAAATTCATCCAAAATTCATGCGAATAATTCTTCCAATTTTAGCTCCTTTTGTAGTTTAAGGTGTTCTAACTCGATTTCCTTCTTCAATCATACTCGCTCTTCTTCTCCTCCATTGAATTCTAGGTATTTCTCTTTATTTTTTTGTTTAATTTTAATTTTTCGCTGTTTTATCGTTATTTTCGTGTTGAAATATTAGCGTCAATTGTGAATTAGTTGTTTTTTTTTTTTGTTATCGTTTACTTTTCTTTTGATGTTGCGTATTTGTTGTTGATGATGAAGATTGAACTTGAATTTTCTTCTGGAATACGTTTGATGATATTAAATTTATGTTGTTTGATTACTTTGAATTTTGAATGAAATTGTTTAAGTTGTAGTGGATGTTTCGAATGGAAGTGCGTTTGTTTTACAATTTCGTTGTCTATAAAACAAATCACTGAGGAATGTTATTTAGGTCATTTTTTCGATATTTTTTTAATTTTATTTTTAATAATCTTGTTTGTTTGCTTCAGTAGGATTCAGTAAGTAGGCATGCAGCTTTTGAGTTTATGTAAGGCTTAATTGCCAAGTGTTAAACATTAATTTCGGCGTATAAGAATCGGACAGGTCCAGAAAATTGCGGTCTGGGTGTTTTCCAGAGCAAACCAAACCGTATTTTAGACCAGACCAAACCGTATTTTAGACTAGACCAGATCACAATTTTTTAAACGGTTTGGTCTAGTGCGGTTTGCGGTTAAACTGCAATTTCCGAAAGATTTTTTATAAGTTCGAAATGCTAATACACAACAAACGATAAGTTTACCTATACAATCAAGTGCAAGTCCACAACAGAAAATGACAATATAACATCCATCAATCAATCATAAAATGGAAAACCATACAAGGTTACAAATTTAAAAGGTTGCATATTTGCAATACCACAAATCTAAAACAAATCATAATTATTTACGGTAGACCAGACCGCAAAAATTACGGTCTAGCTTAAAAAAACCAGACCATAAATTTTGGATCGCAGACCAGACCAGACTGTAGAAATACGGTTTGGTCCGCGGTTTGGTGTGGTCCAGACCATTCTCTGTACAACTCTAATTATCAGCAAAGAAATTGTCCCCGTAGTTACTAGTGAAGTCAATAGGAAAATATTCATGACATTTCGCTTGTAAATTGTAGTAATTTTACTTTGGATATCAAGAGATGAACTAGTTACAAGGGTGGAGGGTTTGGATAACAAGAATCTCGGTAGAGGTAGGGGCAGACCAATATTGACTTGGAAGTTCAAAAGGAGGCGTCAAGGTGTGGTTTAGAACCTTATTTAGTTTCGGAGTATTTGGCTTCGGTTAGGAATGAGTGGAGAAGGAGTTTTGTGGAAAATTGGTTTATGTAGCCGATCCCATCCTTTTGAGATTAATGCTTTGCTTAATGATGATGATGATAATTTACTTTGGACATCAAGTTGTAGGAAAGAATATGAACCTGAATATGTTAGTGAGATACGTTAAAAAGTTTAAAGAAGGGGTTGGGAATGTTAAATTACTCAAATTAAAAATCAACTACACTCGAATTGGCCTGCACAGATATGTCCTCTCACTTTGAGCTGATGTTTTGAGGAAAAGGATAGATTCTCACTTTCTCTAGTATTGTTGTACATTTAATTTCCTACTGCAATTCTCGCAACTAGGCTCTTCATGTGCCTTGATATGTCGGATTTACAAACTTACGATCCAATGATCTGTGATTGACTTTAGCTCTGTTTAACCTTAAGCATTGGCCAGAACTGTGGTATATTATGTTAGACCTTTTAAGTGGGATCATGAATTCATGATTATTAGAATATATTGTTAGGATATTATCTATCCTAAAATAAAATATTTTACATATATACGATAATAACAATACATTCTAATAATGATCTTAAAATTTGATCGAAAGTCATTTTTTCCAAACTTCAGTTTCTAGTGCATTTTTAGGAGAATGGTTGTTGACTTCTTTACCCTAACTTATACTGTACTTAAATTGATGATGACTACAGAATTCTAACACCTTCACATTCTAGCATCATAAGATTAGTAACACTGTAAATAGTACCATGTTTGCTAGTTTTGTTTGAGTAAGATCATTGCTAAGTGTGCCTGCGGGAACTGATTTATTAAAGGAAGAATGACTAAGACGTTGTGCAGAAAAAAACTTTTGAATTCTTTGCTGGAGTGAAAATCCTTCCCTTAGCATTTAGGAATGGCTTAATACCAGATTACAAGCTTTGGCTTTTGGTGCTGTTGTCTAGCTGGTGGTTCTTTCTTAATCATTTTCATCTGCAAATCCTTCACTTAATGTTTAAGAATGACATGGTGTCACTTTTTCCCTTTCATTTTCCGCCCTTGATGTTCCACATCTGTGTACAGAGCCTTCATTAAGTGTAATTTCACATTAGTCAACCTTTTCATTGCTCAACATTGTATTCTTGTTATTTTTGATTTCTTGGGAGGTGCATATTGAAATTGGTTTACATTTGCTCCTGTCACGTAGCATCAAGCTTCCTTGCTCTAATTTTTTTTTCTGTGATATCTGTAGTAAAATTTTCAAGTTTCAAGTCCGAGCAACAATTTTGCAGGACGAAGAGGAGGAAGTAGAAGTAGCAGAATCATTTCCATCAAAGCCCCCACCAGATGACATAGGAAATGGAAATACTGAAGCAACATCAGTGGGGGACTCAACATCCAATGGTTTTGAGAGATGGACAATAAAGTTAGAGCAGTCTATCAATGTCCTCCTCACGGTATATATCTTACCTTGCAATTTTATTGTCTAAATTTCTATGTACAGTTCCTTCAAGAGATATTGCAGTTGTTCTTTCCTCTTGTTTATTTCTATGTCAGAATGTTACTGCCATTTGGTTTGAATGTCTTCCAGAGTTCCAGTAGGAGACTTGAATTCACTCCCTTTCCAGCCCTGTCCCTCTCCCCACACTTGGCATTTTCCATATTTGTTTATGCTACTCTTTTGGTGAAAGGAGGAGAAAAACTACCTTCACAGTTAGATTCTATTCTTTGGATCTATTGTGTTATTCGGATAAGTTAAGCTAAAATAAAGTCTTTTAAAGTCCAATAACGGTCAACTATGTTACCCGGACTCGTCATTTCTATTCAAGTACCCTCGTTGGATCCTCAACTATTAGACATGGGTAGGACACTTTATTTTAGGCCAAAATGGATTGTTTTTGCAAGATAGTCGAGTTGGAAACTTACCCATGTCAGACTTGGTGTCTGAGTAACATAGATGTCAGATACGTTTAGATTAAGGCTTAGTGCTAAGCAAAATAAGTTGAATAGAACGGAACCTATGCCATTGAACCTATAAATTCTTGTCGTAACAACATGTGGACCATATTGTTGCATACTAATTATGTTTCCACCTTGTTTGCTCTCATTTGAATTGATGAACGTTCAGATGCTGTTTTCATTTCGGTAATGCTAAGCATTGCTGTTATTACCTGCTTAAAGTCTTAAGGTTTTAATGGGTCTATGCAAATCTATCTTTCACACTCAAACTTCTGCCATATCATAGGAATTAGGAGCTTCTGCATCCTAAGTGATCTCTTTTGTACATCTTGACTTGTTTTAGTGTTCAGCAGTTGAGGTGCATTAAGAAGTTGGAGACTTGAAGGAGATAGTTCAAATGTAATCGATTGTAACTCGAATGCACTGATTGTTGCAGGATTCAGTGATAAAGATACTTGATACTTTGTATCGTGATAGAGATTATGCAAGGTTCTTTGTGCTGGAAACCATTGCTAGAGTTCCATATTTTGGTGAGGCCTGTTGTTTCTTTAAGTATCAATTTTAATACTTTTTTATTTTGTGAGAGATTTAGGGGTATGCTGCAAGCAAACTGTTTCCTCAATTTAGGATGATTAAGGTAATATGGAAAGGCCACCTGATATTTTATTGCCAGCTAATAGTGAGGACAATTCAAAACAAGGATTAAAACTCAACTTTTCGTTCAGTTAAATCATTCTTGCCAACAAGAGAACATACCCAATAGCAAAAAAATTGTTTCCTTGTTGTAGAATGGGAAGTATAATTTAGAAAGCCTACCTTGCTATTACTACTGCTAGCTTAGTTTCTGGACAATCCTACTGAAATTTGCAAAACAAAGATTAAAAAATCAGAATTTTATTTCCATTTGAATAAATCTTGCCAATAAGAGAAGATGCATATATATCTTGAGATTAATGAAGACGAAAAAGAGGGTATGGAAGAGTGAAAAAGAGCTAAAGTGAAGATTATAATGATGATCACATTATGCCATCTTTTTATGATGCTTTATTTCTCTGCTGTGGTTGACACTAATTTTTTAACTGTGTGTTTGAATAGAGTTTGATTAGTGCTGTGCAATGAATCAAGATGCGCCACCCTCATTTATGTCAATATCTGGGCCAGGGAAATGAAATATGGAGAAAGTTAGCTGCAGCAAGTGGGTGAAAAGAATTTGGTGACCAGTGCAGTATAGGAAAGAAATATATTTGTTGTTGAAATGGAGAAAAAAAGGCTGAGTCAGTGTAAATATAGTACGGAGTACTGTCTAATAAAGAGAGGCATCCAGAAAAGTAGATTGTGAAGCATCTTTTGAGAGATTCATCTTATTTCTTGAAAAAAGAAAGCAGTTGTGTGCTTGTGTTACTTAGATAGTTAGATTACACATTTTATTAATACCATTGCAGCATTGCTATCTTTGTGATCTAGCACCTTCATTTGGTTGTTACTAACTGAGACTGAATTCACAATCTTTGTCTTCTTTTTTTGTAAATAATCTATTTGCATTTCTTTATTTGATTTGGCTATTCACTATGCTCTTGGCAGCATTTATATCTGTGCTTCATTTATATGAGAGCTTTGGTTGGTGGAGAAGAGCTGATTACCTCAAAGTCCATTTTGCTGAGAGCTGGAACGAGATGCACCATCTTCTGATCATGGAGGTAGGTGTTTAGGATTTTACTTGTTCAGATAGAAGTTTTTTGCAGTGCTTAATGCACATTTGCTTGTCTGGATGGCTTTAATTTTGAATATGTGCACTGATCTTAGGTTACATGAACTAGCTGCTATATTCAGCTGCGGCGGCAGTTTTATAAATAGAATAGTGGCATATTGGAGGGATTTGCCTTTATGTCTTCTTTCCCAGAAATCGTTTTACACTATGTTGCTTCTATGCTACTTATTTAGTGTTGTGTGCACTGTGGCTTCTGATGTTTTAGAGTGTTGTTGACTGTCTTATGCTTCATAAATTTATACTTCATAGTACCCTGGCTGGTTGGTGTTTCAAAATTTCAACATCCAGATGGTGCATATATGTATGTGGTGCAATCATTAAGGTATGTGGTGCATGGGAGCATTATCAAAGCTTCTTGGTTACATGCCATAACCTAGGGCATTGCCAGACTGCTAAACTGGTTGTGTGTGTGTGTGTGTGCGCGCACGCATTTTTTTTTTTGTTGAAGAGGAGGGGGGAGTGACTACAACAAAACCTTTTTACAGCGGTGCACAAGTTGCTAGTTTATAAGCCTGCTCAATGCAAACTCTACTAACTTTTGTACACTAAACAAAGCTAACAGTGTTAAATGTAGTTAATGTGTTTAATTGAGGTGGAGGCTTTGGTTATCTGACATAGTGCATTATTGTTTACTTGGCAGTCTGTCTTTACTTATAAGACCGTTGCTGTCTTGAATGCTTCTACAATTCCATGCCACATTGCGTAAGCCCTCCCTCTCATGTGCTGAATTAGCTAGGATGCCTTGATTTTTCTGAGTTCATGTGTCCCTGGTGCATTAGCATCCACCCAATAGCTGCCCTGCAACCTGACTTTCTGAGTCCTTTTTTTCCATGCTTCATCTATGATCAAGGTTACTGGCTGCTGTCAATGTAGGTATCTCGTTCTCCATCATGGCACACTCTTTTGGTTCATTGTACTCCCAGTATCGTCTTTGCTCATTTCTCGTTGCCCTTGGTCCATCCCTTCATTTGTGCCCTTTTAATGACCATTGACCATGATGATTGTGGAGTTAGGCTCTGTGCCCTTGAAGATGATATTAATTCTTTTCAGGAAAATAGCCCATGTAGTCTCCAAATATTTTCATTGTAGGTGGGACTGTGGGAGTAAGTCTTTTATTTTTATTTTAATTTTTTTATTATAATGAACTGACTCGGATCGACTAACTAAAACAGTAATTGGACTATAACACTGAAATTTCCAGATTAGAGATGGCAGTAATTTGTTGCTAAAAATGGAAGGAAATTGATATTTGTGATTGATAATGGCAAAAGAAAGTACAAGTGATAGATTAATAGCTTAAGGCTATCACTCTCTTAATAACTTGAGATTATCAATCTCCAACAATGGCTTTAGGCCATAACTCTCTCAAGGTTTCCCTTGCAAAATTCTACCTACCTTCTTCCTTTTTCTCTCCTCCTTATTTATACTAGAGCTAAAACCTAATAATACTAGACAACCGATATTGCCCTTCCCTAAGTTAGTCTATTACATTTATCCAAGAGTCCAAAAATTTCCAAAAAACTAGAAAATTTTGAATTCTGTCTCTTTGTGAATGAGAACTGAGAGGGGAGCTGAGGTTTATCAAGATGTATTGTATGTGTGGAACCCTGTTGTTTGCACAGAATGTGGAGGTGTGGGACATTAAATCAATGATTGCTTGACTAAATGGGAAAAAGAAAAATGGCATGCAACCAATGATCATTGTTTTTTTTGGAGACTAAGTTGAAACTACTGAAATATAATTTGAAACAACTCAAAAGAGATAAATTTACAGATATTTAGCACAACATCAAAGAGCTGATCAGCTGAACTGCTTATAAGACTATGATTGAATGTCAGCAGGCTGTAAGGAATGATAGGGGGAATCATGAATTAGCAGCTGCTACGCAATATATTTAGCTTCATTAATGTTAAACAAATTAACACCACCAATGTTACTATGATACCCAAAATTGCAGAGCCTAAAAATATTATAGAATTTAGGCCTATTGCTTGTTGCAATTCTACATGTAAAGCTGTCTCTAATTTCTTTGTAGCAAGATGAATAACGTCTTATCTGGTTGGCTTCTGGAATCTAGATTATATACATTTATGTTAGGACCTTTTTGAAAAATATCATGGTCAGAAACGATACTTAAAGCATTATGATAGGAAAGAACTTCCCTGGGTGTGTATGTCATGGAAGATTGACCTAAGGAAGTCATATGATCTATCAGATGAAAGTTATTGAGGATATGTTTGCGGCCCTTAATGTTATTACCAATTTGTCAATTAGGTCGTGAATTGTTTTTTTTTTTCTCTGCCACTTTATTCAATCTGTTTAGTATCTTTGCCGGTGGGAGAGGGGTGGGGCAGAAGATTCTATTCCCCCTCTTCTCTTGGATATTCATAGTGAAATTTTTTAGTAGAATATTGAGGAAAATGTTTGGTTTGTCTGAGTTTAAATGTTATATATTTATAACTATAGGAGGATTGGATTGAACCACCTGGTATTTGCTGATGCCATGCGGTTGTTTTGTAAGGGAGAGTACCATCCATTACAATTATTATAAGGTCTTATCTTCACTTCATTGAAGCACTTAATATGCTATCTATTTTGGGTCATGTTGATCAGAACGCACAGCAGCACGTGTTTCAGCTCATAAGATTTCTTAAATATCATCTTCCTTTTTTGATACCCTGGGATTCCTATCTTTTCATAATGTTTGGCTAATTATGTCTAAAATTATATGGGATAACTTTTAGGCTCGTGTGTTAGAACTGTCCTTATAAATGCATTATGCACCTATATATGGTACAGGTCTTCCTGATCCCAAAAATTGTGATGGAGAAGATTGTGAACGTTTGTAGTTTCATTTTATGGGAAGCTAAGGGAAAAGGAAGAAAGCACTAAACCTCTTCCAGTTTCATAGAAGTTGAACTCAAGTCATGTAAGGAACAAGCTGCGTTGGGGATGTAGCTACTAATAGATGATTGCTGCTCATGCTAATGTCCTTTGGTTTAAATGGTTTTATGATGTATACCTGACCACAGCAGGGTTCAAGTTGGAGCTGGAAGATGATCTGTAAAATCTAGGATGAGATGAGATGATTGACTAGGTTTTGAGAAAATAAATGACTTGAATCTCCTTAACATCATTCCATGATGCAGCAGGAGCTCTGTGGAATTCCATGGGAAAAATGAGTTTAGAGTGAGTGTAGTGTTCCAAGACACCAATTCATTTGCTGACTAACTTCCTTAAATAGGCTGAAGACTATGGAGAGGTTGCATACTGGGGTTAGATTGCATAACTGCGGTTTGAGGAGCCATAATTTGTGTCACTTATGTGTGACTGAGTCTTCTGAGCATCTTTTTTTTTGTCATTAGACAAGATTATAACTTGATCTGCCTGACTCTTAAGAATTTGACCCTTTCATGCTAATTCATTGGAATATTCTGTGGAAAAGGTTCATGAGGATATATGGAGAGGCAACAAAAGTAATAAACAGATTGTATTAGCTTTCTTTCCAGCCTATATATATAGTAGCATATACATATATAGACTATACTATATGGAGAAGTAGAAATGCATATTGGGTTGAGAAATGTGTTATTAACCTTGTAAACGTGGCTAAGTTTAAGAACATCAGGTAAACAGTGGCTGATTGAGTTTCTGATTTGATCAACAACAGATGCTGGAAGGCAAAAAATGTAATTTGGCTCGACTGTTTGGTTTAGTTGTGGTGTTCTACTGATTGTTTAATGCTTGTTGGATTCTGTTGTTTTTTCTTTTTCAAAAGGGTGTGTCCTCGTAAATTTGTACTCTTATCATTCGCCAATATTAATCCTCTCTTGTTTTGTGCAAAATATAAAAAAATTAAAAATAAAACTTCCCATGATTCGCTTAGCGTAAAGTGAGATGCTGGCAGGGAAAATAATAAGGCAATCCTCCTTAATATCACATTACCACTTATTTGAATCAATAATCTTTTGTTTCACACCTTTGAAGAATGCTGTGTACCGTTTTTTCCTGTGACCAACTGAACTACAATCAACACAATAGGCAAAAACTCCCTCATAGCAAAAGTAACAAACTGAGTCCATGCAGTCTTTTGGCTTTAATATTCAAGGTGAATGCCAAGCATCAATGGGTCTTTCAGACTCCTTACTTGTAGTCATATGAATATTTGATGTCCTAGGTTTTTGTGTGTTGGCATAGATGTGCCAGAGCCTTGAAATTTAGAGTTGTTGATGTTGCAGCTTCCCTGACTTGGTCAACCTGGATTGGGATACTTCGCATTTCAATCCAAATCATGGAGTTTGAGAATTGGCCACCTTTTGAAAGGATGAAGGCTCCCTTAAAGGATGGCGTGCTATGTGCTCGTAACTTTTCCTAAAATCTCCTACTCTTTAGTAGAAGATCTTAAGACTAACTTGCTCAAACGTTTTCTATCCCTTTGAGAGCCACTTGGGAGCTGATCCAGTTGCAGATCTCTCTTCTTTGGAAAACCCACGAAAGCCTCAGAACAGACCAATAAGTGAAAACCTGACTTTCTCTTCATTTTTTTCCCTTCTATAGTCCATTAGAAGGTCCAATTAGTTTTTTGTCTCATTCTTGAAGGTTGTGGTTGAGGTTGGGTGCGGAGATGAACACTATTAGCTAAATTTTGCATCATTAACTTTTGAGGAGGAAAGGAATGGGTTGAGAATGGTTGTAGCCTGTGGGTGGAGGATTTGATTTGACGCATCAGAAGATGGGACATAATTAATGTCAAACTACAAAAGCTGAAATATAATCATTGGTAAGAGATGCTCTCTTAGTTTCCTTTTAGAGAGAGATTAGTTTGTGAATTATAAGTATTGCATGAAGCTCGTTTCTGTATGTGGTGTCTTTTAATATGGTGTTTTAATTTGTGCAAACGTTAGTTGCACCCAATGACATTGTAATTTTGTAAGTATAAAATAGGGCACATACTTAATTATATTCGCTTAGACCATGCTTATATAGATTTTCCAAAATCAGCTTAGTCTATATTCCTTAGTTATTCTTGATTAGAAAATATTTGGTGAGACGGAGACTTGAGCGATCCCAGGTGGAACGAGTGGAAGGATGGGATCATGGAGATCTCAAACGAGGTAGGGGGAGACCAAAGTTGACTTGGTGGGAAGGGGTTAGAAAGGATATGAAACTTTTAGATTTACTAGAGAATGAGGTTCTCGATCGCAGGGGATGGAGAAGGAAAATTTATGTGGATGACCACATGGAATGATTATTTTTGGTTCATGTAGCCAACCCAAATTTTTGGGATTCTCTTATTGATTGATTAATTGATTTATTGTATGATTATAGCATACCCCTAAGTAGGTATTTGGTATGTGAATGCAAAAGCCGAAATTGGGAATTTGAGAGTTTTAGGCACCGAAGTGTAATAGGGCTTTGGTAAAAGAGGATTGAAGATTGGGATGGATAAACACTACCACTAATGATAAGAAAAGGGTAAGATAATAAACAAGGATAGATTGGTCAATTTATTGGTTATTCCCAATTTGTTCTCAAAACTACTCGAAATTTGGAATGAACTAGTCCTGTAAATTCACCACCACATATTCTACTCTCTATCCTACTTCCTCATTCCCACTTACGGACCTACTAAGTGCCTAATTGTAAAGAAAAAATTCCTTATGAGTAAATCCCCATCCTCATTCCCGCCTACTGACCTACTAAGTGCCCAATTGTAAAGAGAAATTTCCTTTTGAGTAAAGGACAGCTATCAAACCCACCTTAAGATACGAATTAAAGTGTTGCTCAATTAAGAAGTAGCGTATTAAGAGGGTGGGTGTAGTCGAAAATTCAAGATGCATATGTTGACTTCGGGATTTAGGAAGGCTTTGAGATATAGAATAAGGGGAACGAATGCCAATTTTCTGTAGGAAGTTGGAGTAGCGAAGATAAGGTAGAATTTGCTTACGCGGTTTGAGCATGTGAAAAAATGACCATAATATGCACGCAGAACGAAGAATGAGGGTTGGGATGATGAGAATTTTTAGAGATGTAGTCATGTAGAGCTAGACCAAAGGTCACTTGGGTGGACTAACAAAGATATAAGAAAATGGGTTTTCAATTTTATTAGCTTTATCCATTATCTTGTTAGCATGATAGGAGGGAAAAGAAGGACGGTTCAGAGGATGAAGGGGAGGGGGGAGCAGGGGCCAGTCGTCCAATTTCCCAGTTATTCTCTCTAAAGATGGATGATGGATTTTAGAGGAGTGAGAAAAATTGTCCCCTCTTCCTTTTATTCCTTCCGGTAGACCCTTTTTGCAAATAACCAAATTGCCCCCTTTTTTTCCCTTTCCTTCCCTTTCCATCAGTAGAAAAGAAAGGATCTGATGGGTAACCACTTGAGATAAAATTTGTCTCATGTAGCAGCTCCTACCTTTACAAACAATTTGGTAGATGGCCATATATTATGGTAATGGAAATGCATTTGTGTGTAGGTTTGTGTCCAGATTAATTTTTATCTCATAACAGTGCTAGTTCACACTCAAGTGATTTATTTTTTTTACTAGTTTTTATTCCCTCCTAATACCTTTGCCCCCGGTGGTAATGGGTGGTAATATAAATATGAAGAGAGCACAAGCTTGAGGACGAAATTCCATTCCCATGAAAACTTGTGATGTTGGTTTTCATTACTACGAAGGATTACAATTTTGATTTTCCTTCTGGAATAACATTCAAAACTCATTCTTATTACTGTCTTTTATTAAAATTCTCCTAAACGACTTGTTTGGTAGGAGGGATTTGGAGGGGAAGGGAGGAAAAGGAAAATGGGTGCTTTTCGATGTTTGTTACTTCCTCTGTCCCCTATTTTTTTTTTTGCCCCCGAGCTTTTTTGATCAAATAGGGCAAAGAAAATAGGACGGAGGGAGTATAAAATTTTGAGGGATTTGATAGGAAATGGAAGGAAGTGAAAGGAAAGACTATTACTAGTTACTATTTTTTCACTTGCCTTTCCTCTCAAATTTGTGGGTTTGGAAAGGGAAGAAAACAAAAATTGTCACTATCTTTCCTTTTTATTAATATCAACTAAGCATGACATTTCATCCAATTTCTTCTAATTCCTCCCTTTAAACCAAATATGGAAAAAGATATTAAATGTCCTTTCCCTTCCTGTACTAAATATGTACCGGATAGGCTGGAAAAGTGAACAAGAAGAGTGTTCATTAGCAGCAAGTATTGGAAAAAGCTGCTATTGTGAGATCTCCTCGTTAGGAAGTCTTGCATGCAGTTCTTCAGCATGAAATGCTATTATGACTATATGAGAGTAGATGTTACTGCTGCTTCTTCCTTTAAGATAAACTACTTTCACCCCCCTCAGTTACTCTGAACTATGAGTCTACGAGTTGAAGGTTTTCTCTGCCTGCTTTTTAAACTACCTTTTATGGTAATGGAATTCTCTTATGTTGTTGCAGGAATTGGGGGGAAATGCTTCATGGTTTGATCGATTTATTGCTCAGCATATTGCTGTCTTCTATTATTTTATGACAGTGGCTATGTACGCTATCAGTCCAAGAATGGCATGTAAGTGTTGAGTTCTACGCATAGTGTAGCATGTTTTCTCCTGTAGTACTTTTATTGTGAAATATGTTGGTTCTTCACGCTCTGTAACTGATAAATATGGTGATAAGCTTTGGGCTCATAGATTTTACTGTATCTCCTGAAAAATTAAGTACACGTGCACCTGCTAATTTAACTGGTCATAGAGTGGAATTTCAACAAAATATTGTCTGAAAGTTGACTTTCTTGCAAGTGATTTCTCCAATGTTGATATGTTATGCAGATCATTTCTCTGAATGTGTTGAAAGTCATGCATTTGAAACTTATGACAAGTTTATCAAGGCCAAAGGAGGTAAGTTGGTTAATTTCAGTATTAATTTTAGGCTGTGACTTCAATGTCGCAGGAATTTGTCTTTGTTTTTCCCTGCATATGCACTGTGTGGTTCATTTGCATAGATGTTTTTTGAATCTATAATAATAAGATGACAAGCATCCTTTGCTTTGCTATCTCTTCCCCCTTTCCGCTTTTACACAGATTTACGACATTATGAAGTAGTAGGTAATATTGCCATTCTGTTCCTTTACAGATGATTTGAAGAAGCTGCCAGCACCAGATGTGGCTGTGAAATACTATACTGGAGGTGATCTGTATTTGTTTGGTATGTTTCTTGACTTCAAACTACTTTCCTCAATTGAAGAATCAATAGTTTCTAGATCAGTGACACTGTTTCCACTCAGATGAATTTCAAACTTCCAGAGTTCCCTGTTCCCGAAGGCCTAAAATAGGTAACTTCTGGATTCACCTTGTCTTCTTGTGCTGAATTCGTCTTATAATGCTAGCTCTTTTGTAATTATCAAGGCATGTCAAACTCTTTTTGTCATACTCAGGGGGCATTGGTCATCTATATATTTATGTATCTTACAACTATGCTCCATGGTTGTTGATTAATAGGAAAAGTTTGTCATCTTTCTCTTGTTGATTGCACATAGTGATGAAAATGTCTTTGTATAGGTGTAAAGTTTATAATGAGTACAAAATTGCAATGTGATTAGATTTTTTCTAGAGAATTCATTCTTTTCTTTTACTTTTTTTTTCTTATAAATTAAATATTGCTAATGCTAACCATTATATCTGAATCTATAAAACACTTTGTCAATTTTACCTTCTGTAAATTGAAAATAGTTTTAGGAGGAACACTTTTTATTTGTTTTTCTGAAAAATGTCAAATACACTAATGTAGATTTAAGAGCTTTGATTTTTTGAATAAGGTGCTAAAAGTAGAATTACTGAACCTTTTAACAATGAATGTTTGGTGAATTTATCACACCTGATGCCCAACGTAATACTATTCTGGGAAATATATTTTGAGCTGGTGGAAGTCCATAATTGGGTAGATTATGCATAATTTGCTGGTTTTGTTCCATAGCAAACCATCCGAATTGGGCTGATGATTTTCTATTCTAACCAGCTTTCAAATTTGATAACATAATATGCTAACACAGTGCACATTTTACGAGCGTGAGTCTGTGCATTCTAATTTTTGGCTTTTGCTGCAGATAATCTGTATGATGTGTTCGTAAATATCAGAGATGATGAAGCTGAGCATTGCAAGACAATGAGAGCTTGTCAGACTCATGGGAACCTCCGCTCTCCTCACTCCTCAGCAGATGAAATAGATGATTCAGAATGCATTTTATCTCAAGATTGTGAAGGTATAGTAGATTGTATAAAGAAATCAGTTACTTCTCCTTCAAAGAAAAAGTAATATACATGACACAAGATATTATACAAATATACTTGAAACCACCAGTCATAGAAAAATTGCTTTATAGTAATAAAAAGGATATTTTGGAAAAGTAATGTTTGATTTTTTTTGCTCCCTTCCCTACCAAAGATGTTTATTTCTGTAATTTGTTATTAGCTGCTGCAGTTTTTGTAGTTATGGTCGATTTATGAAGTTTCAAGAAAATAACAATGTTAGAACGCTGCAGTCTGAATAGTTTGGTAATTGTGCCTACTTACAGCCCCTATAGTGCCTACTTAATTCCATGACTGGGGTCAGCTTCATGAACCAAAATTAATCATTCCATATGATCATCCACATAAATATTCCTCCTCCATCCCCTGCAATCAAGAACCTTATTCGCTACATATCTTTTCTAACACCTTCCAACCAAGTCATTTGGTCTCCCCCTACCGTGTTTGAGATCTCCCTCTATTCCACTCTTTGCACCGACGCTCCATGATTTCTCTGTCTCACATGTCCAAACCACGTTGGCTGTTTTCCTTTAGTTTGCTTGCAATGTTTGCGACATTTCGTACGAATGACTTCGTTTTTGATTCTATCCTTTAGAGTGTTCCCACACATCCATCTCAATATCCGCTTTTCCGTAACCCCTACCTTTTGAATGTGTTTCTATTAGGCCCAACATTGTGTACCATAGAGCATAGATCAACACGGATCAATATCACTATTTTTTTGAACATTGTGTACCATAGAGCATAGATCAACACGGATCAATATCACTATTTTTTTGAACAAGTGACCCAATATATTTAAATGATTCCTTCATGTCTAGAACTTTTCCGTCCAACGTCACCGCTTGGCCCCCTCTATGTCCCAAAGCAACATTTCATATACACCGTCTTACTCTGGCTTAGTTTAAACTCTCTAGGCTCCAATTTTTGCCTCCATTGCTCTAATTTGGCATTAACCTCATCTTTAATAGTATTCACCAATACAATATCATCGGCAAACAACTTGCACCATGGTACCTCGTCTTGGATTGACCTTGTTGCTTCATCTATAAATACGGAAAAAAGAAAAGGGCTTAATGCCGACTCTTGATGCAACCCGATTGTTATAGGAAAGTCTTTCGTCAATCCACCACAAGTCTTTACATTTCTGGACACATCTTGATACATATCCTTAGCAAGGTCAATATACCTTTGTAGGATACCTTTCTTCATTATGCCGACCAAAGTACATCTTTTGGATACTTCTCATACGCCTTCTCTAGATCAATGAAAACCATAGGGAGGTCCTTCTTCCGCGCCCTATAAAACCATCATTTGTCCTTCCTCACATTTGTGGACACATCCCGATACATATCCTTAGCAAGGTCAATATACCTTTGTGGGATACCTTTCTTCATTACGCCCACCAAAGTACGTTTCTTGGAACCATGTCATACGCCTTCTCTAGATCAATAAAAACCATATGGAGATCCATCTTCCGCGCCCTATAAAACTCCATCACTTGTCTTAACGAATGAATTGCTTCCATAGTGGATTTCCTTTCTGAGATGCTTTGAGTACATGCACCAGATGAAGAATATAAAATTCTGATCAAAATGCTAAGTTAGTTTGAAATACTTTGACTTTGCTCTTTACGATGGATCTTTCATTAGAGTTTATGAGGACTATTTGCTTCTAAGATTGGAAATTTTCCTATTCATATTATATGGTCAAATAGTGAAGTTTTCACAGTTGGAGGATGGAGGGAGTATATTCTATGGAAGTTTACTGCTTATGATCATAGTATTTGACATGTTAATCCTCGTGACAGTTGGATGACAGTCATTTATCCAGTCTTGGGGAGATACATCAAACCTGTTCTTGGAGACGGAATGGAAAGTGTGATATGGGTGGAGTAACTCTCAGTCTGTAATGGTTGTTTTGTGATACTGTGTTAGAAACTTAGAATTATCACTTAGAACTTTGCTCTTCTTGTCCTAGCAGCAGTAATTGGTTATTGCCCTCGACCTTATCTTTTCTTTGATCTTGTACAGCTTGTTTTGATAAGAGAAAATGGAGAGAAAGGGAGGGAAGTGACAAGGAGGGTGAAAAATCCTCCTATATGTGCAAGTATTAGGAGAAGGAAGTTAAAAGAGATTTGAAGGATGAATCGGAGCTTTCTTTTTGTCTTCCATTTTAATTTTTGATCCAAACATACTTTTAATGATTAGCATAAAAATTAGGACTTGTTTGGTTCACTGGGGGAAGTAATTTCTTATGGAATTAACATTTCATGGGAAGTTTTTTCCCTCGTTAAAATTAAACTGACCAAGGGGAGGGTAGGTGAATTATTTCCTACACTTCAGGGAAGTTTGAGTTCCTAGGAACTTCTATTTCCTCCACTTTTACTTTTTAATGTCAACAAACAACACCATCATTTTACAGTTCATAGGAAATTAAAATTCCCATGTACCTTGCCTGCAACCAAACAACACCTTAGAAGCATCCCTCATCCCGTTGAAATCCTTTCAAAATTATCTAACCTATACCAACCACCTCCAAACCCACTTCCCAACTAAAAAATCCAGCTTTTGTCAATGCTTCTCAATCTCTCAGCAGCTTGAACCATTTGCTAGAAAATGCCGTGATATGCTTCTATTCTAGTGTGATGGAGGATGCTTACTGTTTTGTCGTGGGATGAGTTTCTTATTGATTAGCTCTTCAAAACTGCATGATTGTTTTTGGCCATTCCTCACATTTTAATGAATGTTTGATGCTGGTTTTTTGCAGCAATGATGTAATACAATCATCTACTCATATAAATGCATAATTTTTGTTGTCCCTATTAGTCCTTATATGTTATTCCTAATTTACCTTTCCATGTTGCATGTTTAAGTTTCACTAGATTTTGGTTGATGAAATAAGTCCTACTGTGGTATTACTTTTGTGGCGAAATAAAGTGTTCATAGGGTTGGTTATAGCATTCCTTATTCTGGTTGATGAGAGAAACTTTATTATGGTGTTACTTGTAGAAAAATAAGGTGTTCATAGGGCTGATATACTGTTATAGCTTGACCATGGGCATCCCCTAGATGAGTTGTTTAAAACATCCATTATGTTCAACTTTCTCCTATACGTTCACTTAACAAAGTATTAGTAAAGATAATATGAGCCAAATCGTTTATGAAATATTAGAATTCTATTTACTGACGTGCATAATTGGAGGCAGATCAAAGTACGCTTGAAATCCTGAATACTTGATGTCTCTTATAATGAAAATGACAGTGTTGGTAAACAAATTGGTCAATGGATGAATTGGAATAACCTTCCAAAAAATATTTTTTTTTGCTCCACCATTAACTTATACATAGATACCTTTGTCGGTTTGTCTATTGAGTCGTCTTCCCTATAAAATTAGTAGCAATAAGGTAATCATGGCTTATGATGCATTTTTATGCTGTATTTGTATTAGCACAAAAAACAGTGGAGAGGAGGTGCATGTTGTTGTATGCCTTCTACCTAGATTACATGTACTAGCCTACTAGGTAAGTGTAAGTCGAGAGACAATTAAGGATGTCATTATAAGTTTTTAAATTATTAGAGGTAGGCCAAAACAGCATTTATAAGAGTGATGGAGGAAGTGAGGAACACAAGTCCTATCATAAGCACTAACTGATTGATCCCACAATTCATATGTTGTCCTTTCATGTGTTGTCCTTCCAAAAATATACTGCCTTATTCATTTAGAAAAAAACCCAAGAAGCTCTCACGCTACTATACATGTTAAGAAAGTCAAAAATATCTTTGAGATTAGAGGCTTATATTTAGTTTGAGAGATGGATTTATTGCTCTGGTGTTGGTGTGCCCCTAGTGAGAATACAGTTATTAAATCTTCTCCAAGTGTAAATCACATGGTGATCTTCTTGTGGTCCTTAACAATGACTTTGTGGGCTCGACGCCTCGACCAACTTAAGAACTTTTATTGCAAAAGAAATTTTGTCGTTTATTTCCTTTTATTTTTTTTTTCTATTTTTTCTATTTTTTTTTTTTTTGCTTTTGGTTGTTAAAATAAAATAAATGAATAAATCCAGAGTCCGGAACCACAAAATTGATTGTGTTTATTATTTTAATTAACATATTTTATTTACTAACTATTTAAAGGTTTTACCAAATAAAGCTATATAAGTTTTTGTACACAAAAAAATGGTTTGCATATTATATTTTGATTGATTGTGTAGTTATTTCAAAGTATAAAATCCATCGTTTAATTTTTTTAATATCATTCATTGGAATATTCATCCGGTAAAATGCAAAAAGCCAAGATTTCCAAGCACTTTTTGCATCATCTTTACATGCTTTTAGCTAGCCATATCTTAGCCTTTTAGTTTGTTATTTAATGACCACAATCATCATGGCCTCAATCTTTCCTAGGTAGTGGGGGATGTGGCCAATAGCTTTTGTTAGTTATGGATTGTATGTATGATCACTACTTCACTGGTATGTGTAATGTGTGAAGGTTGAAGACCATGCATTACTGTATAAATGCACTTCATATGCACAGTACACACAAAATTCATCTTAGTCTTAGTGTCTCAGTACCCATTAGGTTTGTTCCTACGATCAAGCATCAATTTCATGTAACTTCTTACTGTAATGTGAAGTCTGATGGATTCCCGCAAAGAAAGCACTTAGAAATGTATGTAGTATAACTCCTTTTTGGTGTGAATGAGCACTGAAGTAATACATATTGCAAATGTGGCAGAAGCAGAACTTGTGAATCATAGGCTCTTAATCTTAACTGCAAGGCCAATGTACTATTTGTAAAATAATAACAGTCACCGGCATAACAGAGCACACATTATATGCTACAAGATACATCACTTGGTAGAATGTTATGAGATAGTTTAAACATATTGCTTGCTTAGTAGTACAGACATTATTTACTCTTTCCTCATCTTAAACTTCTTTCAACCTCTTGGTTATAGACTAATTATTTGGTCCAGTTTGTTGTCACTGCTTAAGTATTGATGCACTGAAGGTCCAATAGTCTACCCGATAAGGGAATCATCTGTTATGTTGAGGGGTTACCGCAGGACCACACAAGTAGATATTTCGGCTACTTAAGTAAAGGTTTTGTGGGTTCAACAGTTGAAGTGCAATGTTTAGATAGGAAGTGAACTGGTTGATTAATTGTTGAAGATGACAACAGTTTTTATGCAATGTATTATGTAGGTGCATTATTAATGTCACCTTCTGTTAGTCTTTATAGTTCTTATCGTTTGTTGGATTTCTTGGTCAGTGGATGGTTTATAGAGCTAGTTGATGTAATGTTTGCTGGTGTGCTTTCAGTAGGATTATTTTCTTTTTTATTACTCCTTTTATTTATGCCCAATTCCGATTGGAATAGTGTAGGGTAACAAAGATTAGTTTGAGCTAAGTTTTTAATTGATTATGAAAGTTTGGTCGCAAAGCTTGTTTATTTACCTATTTACCATGTTATTTGAGTCTTGGTCGTGACCCTGCATCATGTTGCCACCACTGAGGCATCAACCTGCAATAGCGGCAAACCTTTCCCATACCTGACCATTACCGCGATCACAATTTTAGCCGAGGTTTAAAATTGTGTTGTGTACATACCCTTTCTTGAATTAGTAAGGGTACTAGAATTAGGGGAGTTGTAGGTGTTTTTATTTTCTTTCCAAAATTATAAACTGCAGCCATCACTTGGCAAACCTGTAAAAGCTGATGAGGTTAGTGTTAAACAATAATACAGCTACAGGCCTCTTTTGGGATAGTGCTTGTCTCTTTTGTCTACCCTTTCTCCTATTGGTGAACAGTGGACCACAAGACAGTTACTGATTGAGCTACTATGTTTGTTAACCGCTGTCTATATCATGTGTGCCATAGTCAGGGACTCAGGGGCAGATTGTTCGTATGTGTGGTGTGTCAATTTGAAATTCCAAATTAAACGCATAAAATAGTCAAAAAAATCTTCACGTTTTATGTACCTTTGAGTTGGAACTTTGACGAAGACAATTAACTATGTCGATTTGGGTATATAAGACAAAGATCGCAAGATGCACCAATGATAGAAGTAGAGCATTGAGATCATGGTCATTGCAAGAGTTGAGCGAGGGAAGATGACTTGGATAGGTCCCTTAGAAGTTAGTTAAGAGGATCTGAAAAACTGTATTTGCATGAGCTTTTGAAACTTGGTTGGACATAAAGGAAGCAGCGGTAAAATATATGATAGAAACATGTACTATTTGGTTTATGTAGCCGACCTCAATTGTAGGATCGTGGTCATTGTAGTAGTAGAGTTAGGGATGATGATGTGGATGGAGCTATGGAAAGAATTAAGAAGATTATGGGTAATTGGATTTGCATGAGCATGTGACACTTGATCATAAAAAAAGGAAGGAGGGAATACGATAGAACATGAACCATTTTGGTTGATGTAACTGATCTCATTTGAATAGTTATAGACTTATAGGATCAATGTTTTAAGGAGCAACATTTAGGGCCTGTTTACTTCAGCTTAAAATCAGTTCAACTCAGCTCTTCTCTTCTTTTATTTTGCTATTCGTTAATCCTTTATAAAAAACTTTCAGTTATGTTTAGATCCAATCAGTTCTGTTCAGTTCAACTATTTTCAGCTGAAGTAAACAGGCCCTTAGTTGATTGATAAATTGAATGTTTAACCTTATTTGTCTTACACTGCACAGTATGTTATTGTAAGGATGATGCATTGCTCTTAGGCACTTGCAGTCTGCATGCCTACTCTACCATGTTCTATCACAAATTCATAATGTAACTAAGCTTTGTGAACATTAGAGAATCTGAAACTTTCTAAGAAGAGAGTTTTCCAACTATTCCTTTTCATATCTTTGTCAAAAGTAAATAATTATATTAATAAATAAATAACTACTCTTTTTATGGAATGGAGGAATTATTACATGTACATTCAAGTGACGGGGAAGTACAATGTTTTGATTGAAAATTATCTTATAGAATGATTATGTTTCTTTACAAAGCTATGTGCCTAGGGTGTACATAGGTCCAGGACCGGACCGAGACATGTTGGACTTGAAAATCAAAATGGGGGATTCCTATAGACCGGAGACCAGACTTGAAAAGTTCAGGTCTGGACTAGACTGGGCGTGTTTTTTCATGTACTGGACTTGATTTTTCAACTGGACATGTTGGACCTGTTCTTTAAATTTGATTTCTTTAAATTTGATAACTTTTATATGTAAAAATGCAGCTAAAGACCTTTTGAACCTTGGACCGGATCTCGGATCTGTTTCTGAACTTGTTGGACCTATTTTTTGAAAATTTTCTTTCAAATGTATAAATATTCCGGTACATCCAGTCCGGACCTGAAAATTTCATACCAGACCAAAAACCCAAAATCAATATTTTTATTGGACTGAAGACCGGAGTAGAATCTCGGGTCCGGTCTGATTTAGACTCAGGTCCAGTCCATGTCTAATTGCAGTATGGATTGAATTTTGTACAATTTATATGTGCTTATGGGTTTGATTGTATATCATATCCCATCCAGACTCCAGAGTGATGGTGTATAGCATGTTAGGCGTTTGCGTATGACTATATAAAACTAACCTTGCCATGTGTTGTACAATCGTTAACCCTTAAAAGGGTTCCTTTCTATTGTTAGATTATTGGGTATGGATAGTGTGAATTATGGCTGTCCATAACTTGTAATTCATGTTGGTCTAACAAACAGGTGGAAAACCACCCTTGATCAATTCAATTCAATGGTTAATAAATCTGCCGCATGATTGAATATTTGCATAGACATGTGTGAACAAAATATGTGGCTTTGCATACGTCTAAACAGAATGTCATGTCGAAGTTATGTGATCCATTTTAAAGTGTCTGCTAAGCATCAAAAGGGGTGGTTGGTGGTCAGTGATGGAAGAAGATTTGTTCAAGTACTTGATTATTGTTGTTGTCTTCTGTCTAGTCCATCTAACCCCAAAATTGTACGATATGAGTGATTCAATGTGATGCAGATGTTAGCATGAGCTACTTTTATGGTTGGCTATAATTTATTGTTACTCATTAATCATCATGTTCTAAGTTTTATATCATCTGAAAGCTATTGTCTTTACTCTCCCAAAGAAGACAAATTTTGAAATGTTGTAAGTGTACATCACATCTAAAGTTACTTATGAGAAGTGTGTTCAAAATTACACTACTTTATATAACTTTACACATCTAAATTGATTTACAATAAGTTATGCGTGTATTCTTATGTATGAGAATCTTTAATTTATACATGAAAATAGTCCTTTTACTCATAATAGTAACATTATAATGACTATATTATCTATAAAAGTAACTTTAATTCATCTTATAAATAAATAACTTCAATTCATCATATAAATAAAAAACATAAAAAAAAAAGTAACATCTTTTGTTTATATAAGTAACTTTAACATTTATTTTAAAACTATTATAAAAGTAACTTTATTTATTTGTATATGTAACCTCATTTTTTTTTTAAATAGAGCAATTGTAACTCTCTTCTTATTTTATTATAGAGTATATAAATAAGTGGTCACACCACTAACTAATGATGTGGCCAGCCACATATAAAAGTTTAGCATTGCCCTATTTAAAATTACTTTTGAGCAGATAACTTTACACACCTACCCTTAAATGTTAATCTGCATAGCCGATGAATCTTAATTATAAAAAATTATAATTTTAGCTATATATATAAATTTAGCAGACTGAAAAATTACTTACAAGGAGCACAGACAACTTTAGATGGATAAATAATGTTTAATATTACACATCTAAAGTTACATCACCATTTTGAGTTTTTTTTTTTTATTTTTTTTTTATTATTTTTTTTTTGTCAAGTTTTGCCCAAGTTTTTTTTGTTACTATATTTTTGCAAAAATGTGCAAAATCGTCTTTTTTAACTTGCACTTCACCGGTAAAGATAGGGAAAAATTACCATGTTTTATTTTGATATTAGCTACCTCACATATAAACTACAACAATTTCAACACTTTTATTAGTATAAAGTCGTGTGCATAAAATTGTGTTATATATAGCTTACTAATTTCAAAATTTACTCTTAATATTGAGAAAAATATATATATATATATATTAAATAATTTTGATATTTATTCAAAATAAATTTGTAAGCTGTTTGTATTACTTTTTAAGTAACTATTAATCATACTCTGAGTATAAATAATTTTTAAAATTATATATAAAGATATTGAATATCACAACAAGAATTATTACTCTTATTATTTATTATGTTAAAGTTTACTTAACTATAAATGTGACCTAATAAATGTGTTTCATTTTATAATATTATAAACAAAAACTAAAATATGTTTATTAATTTTAATAAAATTTTATAAAATACTTAATATATGATGGCATATGTATAATAACTTCAAATATGAAATAATATGAATTAATTATTAAGATGATATCAAATATGTTTTTTTTTTCAAATATTGAATTATCCAATTCTACTACATATATTAAAATGTTTAGTAAAAAGGAAAATTATTTTGCTATAGTCATTCTTATGGTTCGTATTATTCTTTACTTTAGTTTCACCATATTATTCACTCTTGGTTAAAAATAATTAAAAAAAATCTTTAATTGTACAATATATTATTATATATTTAACATAACAGTATTAATTGAGGTAGACCATATAAGTCTTTGCACGACTACCTTATTTCGAATACATTATTGTTAATAATTTGCAATATTCACTATCTAATATGGAAGAATAATGTCAAAACGAACATTAAAGATCAATGAAGTAACAACACGTACAAAATGTGTAGGCTATTGTATTAAAAAAATTGTACAAGATTATAAATTGTCATGTCATATGTTGTCTTACATATCATTGTAAGAAATTAAAAATTCTCTTTTTTATAGGGAGAAAAAGAGTTTATTTACAACTAGTAGTCAAAAGACAATTATAAAATTAAAACTGAAAAATCTAATTTCCAATATAAGTGTATTCGCTAAAACTAGTTATATAGCAATTTTAATTTAAAAAATAGCTTGAAACTTTGTTTACAGTATGTGAACTCACTCTAATTACACATAACATTAGTTGATGTATTAGATATTTCGGTGAACATAATTATGTGATTCTTTAAAAAAAATTTTGAGATTGTGAAACTCTAGACATTCATATTTCAAAACTCAAAACTTGGATAAAAAAAAAAGAAATAAACGCACTAAAGTAAGCACCATCAGTTACACTCACTTACTCACTCACTTGTTACATAAGGACTATAGAGCACAGAAACAGATAAAGCTTCTAAAACAAAAGGACACAAATTCCCAAACTAAGAAAATGGGGAAATGTATAAGATACAAAACTATCTCCCCTACCATTCCTCCCAAACCACCGGATTGCTATGAGATTGGAATGTAGTGTACTTCGTCCCCTACATGGCTACTAATTGCAGATGGTGCGTGGAAAAAATCAGAGGATGTAGTAGCTAGAACACCAACAACAACTGCGGGTTGGGTGCTCGAAGATAGTAATGGTTCTACCGTTAAAAAAGTCGTCAGGTACTAATGGTCGATTCTCCCCTCCAAGCCGAAGCATACAACTTGCTTCTGGGTATAAAAGCTACTGCTTTTATAGGTTCTCATATCTTGGTGCATACTGATTGTTTACAGTTAGTTCAAGCTCTTTCCACTCCTTCCATAGCTCCACATAACATCAAAGCTATTGTCGCTGACATTATCCTCATGTGTGCTTCTTTCAGTTATGTCAAATGTATTAAAGTCCCTAGACAACAAGTTAGTGTAGCTCATAATCTAGCTAAGTCTATGTAATTTTCATCATTGTCAAAAAAAAAAAAATATCTTGCATATAAACATAAAAATTATTTAATATTACAAACAAGAAATAAAATCATGAATAAAACAGTAAATGCGATTCAACAATAAATTTATCGCTAGTCATATTAACCTTAGTATTACTAGAAGAGTGGACAAAGAAGAATAAGAAACCGATTGTTGAGAATATATAAATTAATCACTTACACATATTGTATTTAGGAACAAAAATCTGAAAATAGAGAAAACCTTAAAAGAGAAAATCACCCTATACTTGATAAATAACGATTGTTGGTGCAAATAGAGGGCATCTGTGAACGCCGACGCGCAACGACAGTGTAGTACAAAAACAACATTTTAGGGAGTGCCCAAATACAACTAGGCACTCTCTACATATAAGCTTTTTGTATTTTTAATTAAATATAAATATGACATTATAGAATTCATGTAAAATTAAAGATTTTATTCATATATCTAACATAGAAATGAATAAAAAGCCATAATATGATTTTTTTTTTTTTAAATTGGGCATTCCCAAACAACGAGTAAGTATATACATTAGCATTGGACAATGAAAATTGGACATCTCCAATCTATATTTGGGAGTTCTCAACATATATTAGGCGTGCCCAAGCTATTGTTTTTTACATCATCATTGCGCGTCGACATTTACAGAATTTTTATGTTTTAAGTGTTTTATTTTTGTATTTTTGAGATAGAGCTTGACACTTTAGCATGTTTAATAAGTTCTTTCTATCATTTATGTATTTGTTTAAAGTTAGAAACATATGTATATAAGTCTGTCACCAAAACCTCTAAAACATGTCATTTGACATCACGTGAAATATCCCATCAAAAACATTTCCAATTTTCAAACCAAATTTCCAAAGCATTTTAAAAAAAAAACATTGTCAACATTTTCAAATGTCCAAATTTCCAAAACTTCAAAACCTAAGTCATAAAAGTCTCCTTGCTTCAAATTATGCAAACCACCACAAAGGTAAAAACCCCCCATTTTGCACAATTCCACATTTTTAAAACCACCATTACCAAAATTCCCATCTTACCCCCCAAAAATCTCAATCACTTAATATTTTCCCCCTTTATAAACAAAAAAAAAAAAAATCTTTTCATCTAATCATCTTCAAAATTAGAAAGATCTTCTTCAACCAACGTTAAACCACCCGCCATATTTAACGTGTTCTTCTCCCTCACCTCACATTTCACCTCCTTCTCTCCATTCTTCCTTCACACGTCACCTCTTTCTTTCTCTCTCTAAAAAAACAAAAATTCACTCCCTCACTTTCTCTCTCCTCACTCTCAAACCTTCAAACCTCCATTAATGGCGGACACTTTCACCGGAGAAGGCGCAATAGTTCCTTACCTAAAACCTGATTCTCCTCACTCTAATTCCGCCGCAGACGATAGTAACATACACAAAAATCCTTTATCGAGTGACGGTGACTTTCTGTGTCCAATTTGCATGCAATTTATCAAAGATGCCTTTCTTACTGCTTGCGGCCATAGTTTCTGCTTCATGTGTATCTCTACTCATCTTCGTCACAAGTCTGATTGCCCTTGTTGCGGTCGCTTCCTCACTTCTAAGCTCATTTTCCCTAATATTACTCTTGATAAGGTTCGTTTGTTTTGAACTTTGGTTTTTGTCTCTGTTTTTTTTGTTTCGTTTCGTTGAATTTTGTTTTGTTGATGATGATGATGTAATTGTGGTTGGAATGTTGTTTTTGGTTGTGTTTGTGTTTGTGTTAAAGTTGATTGTTAATGTAGGTTTTTCTGGTGTGTGTTGAAGTCCTCCGTGTTTTTTAGTTGCGATGTTTGAACTAGGGCTCGCGTTGTAAGGAATAGATTTGAGCGTGTGAACGATCAGTTTTAATTTTTAATTGATTGTCCCTTGATTGTTTATATAGTAGAATTTCATTTTCAAAATGTGTGCCCTCAGCTGAATAAAGTCGGAGGTAGTATTTTATATGGCCGATAAAGCTTATAATGTAGATTTTGGTAACAATTTCTGTTTATTTATTAACTGTAGGTGAATTTCAAAGGCTTTTTTAGGTTTCGAATTTGATTGTGATATCACGATTTTGTTGTTTTGAACTGAAATGAGCTGGATAGAGCGGAGTAAGTAATAAATGCGAAGTATGTTGGAAAATACAAATTGATTTTGTTTAGCTTTATTGTTTAGCTTTTTTGAAAGGATTATAGAATTTGAGTTTGAGACATTTTAGCATAAGTTTGGTGAGTGGTAAGTTGTTGCAATTTATTCTTGGAAAAGGTGAGTTGAATGTGTAGTAATTCCTGTGATTATTGATGCAAATATGCTGGTAATTGTCCAATCCTCGTGATCTTTTTTACAGTTTGTGGTTGGTAACTTGCCAAATCAACTCTTTGTACTCCGTACTTTGCATCATTTTTACCTTTCTAGGGCCCCACTTTTGCAATTGTTTGGTTATGAATAGAAAATGATGAATTTTTTACAGTATAATGACTTTGTGAACTTGTTACATGAATACATTATAAATTAAAAAACTAATACTCGGTAAATAGTTATTCAATTGTCAGGATGATTAAATAGTTATTCAAGAGAAAACTTAAGATATTTTTAAAAAATTTAATGCTGGTACTTGTGTTCAGAATCTACAGACAAGAGAGCTAATGCATGTGTTTGATATATTGGATAGTCCTATGTTGTGGGAAAGCCATGTTGAATGATTGGAAGGTAGATGGAACAAATTAGGAGGTCATGATATATTGTGAGACTGAATTATGAAAGTTACAAAAAAAAGAACACTTTTTGAAATTTCGAATACCTATAGAATTATGTTGTCGTGTGTTAAAAAAAAGGAGAGAATTAACCACTTCATAAGCCTAAGAGTTACTCCTTCCACCAATCAGTTTTAGGATGGAATGTTGTTGGGCTTGCATATGGTCAAATTCTTCCTCCGATAGAGGTTTATTATGTGTTTTATTAAGAATAATTTAATGCTTGTAATTAGATAATTTTCTGCATATAAGTTTCATTTTCTGGTTTTAAGATTGATGTTTTGCCTTGCCTACCTGCTTGTACTCGTAAAAGTGAATCATCTAAAGCTGTGTTCGCAGTGGATTTGCTCCATAGATACTTGTTATACGATTTGGATGCATTATTTGATCTTCTTGCAAGCTATAACAGTTGTATCAGGGGATGTGGTCCTTGGGGAAGAGATGGGGGTAGGGAATATATTTTCCTTGAGGGATGAAATCCGCTAGCGATGGAGGGAGATCAATCTTTGATCATTTTTTTTTTTTTTAAATTTCTTACTTCGGAAATCCAAAGCATCATTCTGTTTTGTATTATGATGTTTCACTTTTTCTGTCTCCTCTTTTAGGGAAGAGCGCAATCAAATAATCAATACTTGCAGTGCATGTTTAATTTCTGTTAATGTATATGTATGGTAGTGGAACTCACTTTTGCAGCTATCAGCATCTTGGTTCAAATCTCAAATTATGTATGAGACTGGCTTTTGGAGATACTATTGGCATTCAGCTTTCTCTTTGACTTCAGTTAATTAAGGTAGTGAAGAGCCTCAATTCTACTCCGTGTTATGTTGGATTAGTGAAAAGATCAACATCGAAATTTTATTAGTGGCACAGGTAGGCTGTTTCTTTGTGAGCTTGCTATAAAAAGAATGGATTAAAACAAATGCCATCCTCTACATGTGATGTGTTAGAATGTCTGGCTGTTATTACCTCTTCCATAAAAAATCAGCACACTAGGCAAATGCAGTACTATAACTGCCTCCTCTTCCCAAGTTCCCATTTAAAGTTTCTAGGCGAGAGGTGTATGGGGATATGATGGTAAGGATTGGTGCATGTTTTGCATTGGCATATCGTGGATCTAACTCTGAGAATTTGTTTCTTTGTTTTGCTTCATTGCTTGACTTCTATAGTGTGGCTAACACTGGATCATTATGGAAGCTGAAGTTTATTGAGTGACTGATTGCAGTTTTTCAAATTATAATCAATGTGGAAATGCATTTAGGAAACCAAATCAATGTGGAAATGCATTTAGGAAACCAATAGTGTGTCTCATTTTTGCAGGTATTAAAGAAGATGTCGGATCATCAATTTACAATAAACACCTCCTCGACTGAACAAATCCGTCGAGCTCTGCTGCAGGTTAGTCAGCTTTTTGTATAGTGTGTTATCATTTCAATATCCCCCCACCTCCGATCCTCACATCAGTCCTCTTTTTTATAGTTGCTTACCATTTTCAGCTGTAAGCTTCTCGCTGTACTAATTGCTTCTTCAGTCATTTTTTTGTAGAAACTTTTTGAAGGAAAATTTTCTGATATAATTGTACCCTTAGCTTCACTCTAATTTAGTAAATAAATCCCGACATCAATTGATATGTTTAACATTATTTGATCCTGTGTAATCAAGCTCAATGCTCAAAGCTTTTGTATATTTTAGGTTTAGTCTAATGAGATAATTAAAGCTACAATGTATAACCCAAATTTTCTTTGCCTATTGTCCTTATAACATTACCCTTCTGAGTTGTATTGGATTAAATAAAAGGAGACTAGTAAGTCTATTTTTTTTTCATTTTCATTAATTTTAAAGATCATTCAGAGGTTGATCATTGTAGTAATTTTGTCTATTGTCAGAATGTCCACATAATAGTATGCTCCAATTGTGATTTCTCTCCTTGTAAGTTGGAGCTTACTCTTTGATATAATCTGTAGACAGGGTTGTGACGTGTCTGTGAAGGACCTCAACTCTCTTTTATCTCTACTTGCGGAAAAAAAGAGAAAGATGGAGCAAGAGGAGGCTGAGACAAATTTGCAAGTCCTCTTTGAGTTTTTGGTTTGCTTAAGGAAAAGAAAGTTGGAAGAACTCAGTCAGGTGTGTTTATTTAATTTAAGGCATGTGTTGTTATACTCAACTTCATGATAAGTCTAGGTTTTTGTAGTAGAAATATCCTGATATTGTTGTTATACAATGGACGACAGTCATTTTAATGTTCACTAATCATTGCACTATCACAAAGGCTAGTAAATAATTTTGACCTTTGTCCATAATTATTGCTATAAACACGAGACACAATATCATGGTGATCTGTTTTTCTTTTAATGGAGTAAGGCATGATTTGATATTCTTCTTTATCTCCTGCCTCCTTAGATCCTCTTCAGAAGAGTCTTTGTCTTTTACTGATGTATTCATTTCTATTTTCTTATTGAGTAATGTTTTCCTTTGTTTGACTGTCAATTGGAACCTTTTAAACTGTTTAATACTCCGTAGTATCATGTGTGTTAGGTTTAGACTGATTATCCTACTTTTTCACTGATTCATGTATGAGTTGCATTGTTTAACTTTGAGGTGTAGTTGCACTTATCTGTAGGCACTATCCTATTACTTTAGTTACAAACAACGTTTCGTTACTAAATTGTGGTGTTCACAACTTCATATAGATACAAAACGATCTCAAGTACATCGAAGAGGATATTGATGCTGTTCAAAAACACAAAACAGATTTGTGGAATGAAAACAATTGCCGTTTTAGATTAGGAATCACAGGGGATGATGCTGATGCGAATGGCATTTGTTCAGTAGTACCAAGGCCTGGGGCTGGTGGTGGTTCAAGTACACAACAAGCGATACTCTCAGAAAGTCAACATAGTGGAAGAGATCATGTGGGTGGCATGTGCAAACAGGAAAATATAGAAAATGATGACCATACAGTCTTGGGATTGCAACAACAGGCTCCAGACGAAGGGTTTAAAACGAGAAAAAGACAGGTTGAGGCGCAGGTTTGTACTCTTCGAAATTCTGACCATTTCAGTTTTGGCGCGCTACATTTATTCAGATAAGTCTAATAGCATCATCATTCTACATTTTGCCTCTGAGAGTAGTTATGTTCTGTCAAGGAAGTGAGGGTCAAGTGACCCAACCTACACACATTATCTACATCCAGCTATGATGTAATGTTGCCATGTTAGGTCCTGCATTTCTTGTTCTTGTTAAGTGACTAAGTTTACTCTCTTTTAACCATCTTAACTCTGCTTGTACTAAAAATCTATTTCAGAAGTAGCTTTTTGGCTTCGTTGTGAAGTTAAGTGTTGCGCCTGTTAATTAGTTGCAGTGGTTGGCTGATAATTCAAGCTTCATTCATGTAGATACATTTAGCATAAACTTTTCTTCATGTGTTATCACTTTATTTTCAACAGTTCACTGACCTGCAAGAGTGTTACCTGCAAAAAAGGAGACTTGGGGCTAAACAAGCACAAACAGTGGAAGCAAGAGATCTGAATAATATGAATAGCTTAGGTTACCATGCTGGACTTGTAGACTTTCAGTCTGTGCTGACTTCCTGTACTCGATATAGGTATCTATACTAAATTTTCTTTCTTTTCTTTTTTGAACACTAAATTTTCATTTACATTTTTTTGCTACAATGCCTTCAGATTTGGTTCCTTGAACTGACTTTTCTTTTGTTTTTCATATTTATTTTACATTCTGGTGGTACTGATTAGCCAATTGAGGGTTATGTCAGAGTTGAGGCTTGGCAATGCTTTTCACTCAGCCAATATCATCTCCAGGTTGGAACCTCTCTTCGATTTTGAACTTTTTTGTAAATATGAATTACCTAAAATGAGATTTGCATAATTTTTTTAGTTTCCATGGCATTTAAACATTATAACTGAAATGTAAGTTCCTATGTTCAGCAGTAACCATAGTTCGTTTATGTCAAGCTCATATGTCTAATGTTCGTTTTGTTAGATTACGGCCACAGGCCACTGATCTAGAAGCTGCTTCACTTCTCTGATAGTTGTGTTTTATTGTGCCATATTTTGCTAGCTTTAGTGTTTAATAAATCTGGATATTACTTTTTAATGTTTATGTTCAAGCTCATTTGTTTAATGTTGTTCTTTTTCTTTTTTTTTGTTACGGCCAGTGGCCACTAAGCTAGCAGCTGCTAAGCTGCTTCCACTATCTGAATTTGCACTATTGTGCTACATTTTGCTAGCTTAGTGATTTGAACTGAATCTGCATACTACTTTTTAAAATTTGTACCTTAGATTCTGGACTTGCTACTGTCATTACCATTAAGCTGCAGGTTGAGTTTAGCTGCTTATAGCAAGTTCTCTGCATGCCAAGAGCCTTTATTTTTTCTCTCCTACTTTCATTTCCATCTATCTGCACACTCATATTTTAGCCAAATGAAGTTGTCTGTCCAATATGTGCGTTCCCTGGAAGAGTAAACACTTTGTTGTATATATTTTGCTGCAACATGTTTTTGACCTTAAACTCTAACCTGAGCATCAAGCTGATTCTTTCTTTCTTTTTCATCCGCTTGTATTATTATGTAATGACCAGAATGACAAAAGCAGATGAGCTATATCAGAACTGGCTCTTCACCACTTCTTATATGTGCCTTTTCATATGCAGCATAGAATTTGACAGAGATCAAGAATTGTTTGCAACTGCTGGTGTCTCCAAGCGGATCAAAATTTTTGAATTTTCCTCTGTAAGGATTTTCATGCTCCAGATTTAGACAAAGTGCCATTTTCTAACTGCCCTACTTATAATCTTAGTTTTTTTACCTTTTGTAACCACCGCACCTCCCACCACCCCAAGCACACAACAAAAAAGGGTTACCAGAAGAAAAAAATTAAATGTTGGGTAGTTTTCCACATATTTACTGACATGCCGTAGTCTGTCTGATCATCTTAATAATCTGAATTTCATACCAAACACAACCTTTCAGCATTCAATTGGAAATTCATTTTAAGTCCAGTTTTTGTTACTCAACGGTAACATGAGTGCTAAGTTTTGTCAACTTGATTGATCTTTAGGTGGTTGATGAGCCAGCAGAAGTTCACTGTGCTGTTGTTGACATTCCCACACGGTCCAAATTAAGTTGTTTGAGTTGGAACAAGTACACCAAACATTGTATTGCCAGTAGTGACTATGAGGGGATTGTAACTGTTTGGGATGTTGCTACTAATCAGGTAGCACTTGTACTCATCTTCTGTTTTTCACCGTTAACGAATAGGGTAGTGGCCATTCTTGTAGCTTGACTTATGTTAATTTTGTTGGTTTTATAGAGTGTTGGAGAATACGAAGAGCATGAAAAAAGGACTTGGAGTGTGGATTTTTCACGCACTGAACCTTCACTGCTGGTATCTGGTGGAGATGACTGCAAGGTATATGAAGCTAAGCCGTTTCTTAATCTGTTTTTAGTGTATGTTTAGTATTGACATCATAGAAAAGTTGGTGGGAATCTATCTAATCAATAGGAATTGAGTTTTTTGTTTTTTCATAGTGAATTATTGCTCATCTAACCCTTTTCCAATAAGTCATATTCCTATTTTTGTGTATGCTTTGATACCTGTTTTTTCTGGTCAGAACCATTTTCTGCATTGAAAATTTTATTCTACCATGACGAAGCTTAGAAGTTGCTATCGACTAATATCCTCTTTACCTGTATGGGGTGAGGCTTCATAAGTGACCCTTTATCACAAACTCAAAGCCAATTTGCAATTAAATGGCTGTTGGTGGTACTGGTTTCTACTGCGTACTGTCTATGAATCTATGCTAATGTTCCAAATACTCTTTGTGAGCCCTTCTCAGATTGGCCTTGGGGTTAATGTTCCAATTTGCAGAATTTAATGATGGAAAATGAAACACTGAGAACTGTTTCTGAGGTTGAGCTTGTCGCTTGGCCTAGATATTTATTAGCGTTAGACATTTCTGTGAAAAGAAAATGAATGTTCTGCAGCACTCCAGCTAGCCAACTCATCATGGATGCTTTTGCACTCTTTTCAACAGGTTAAAATCTGGTGCACTAAGCAGGAGAGAAGTGTTCTTAATATCGACATGAATGCAAATATATGTTCGGTGAAGTGTAATCCTGGATCTAGCATGCATGTAGCGGTATATATTTTCTTCTCTAATTCTTTAAACTTTAAAAATGTAGGCTGTCTTTTAGAATCTAGTTTTGAATTTCCATTTTAACTAACTATTTTGTGGACTTCACCCCTACCTTGTAGGCTCGATGGGCTTGTATTATTTGAAAATTATCTACTCGTCTTCTCTCAGAGCCTGTTAATCTATGATATAATTAGTTTGTCTTTTGATGTTGGTTGTTATGCAGGTGGGGTCTGCAGATCATAATATTCACTATTATGATTTGAGAAATATTAGCCAGCCTCTTCATGTTTTCTCTGGCCATAGAAAAGCTGTTTCATATGTAAAATTTTTGTCTACTCATGAGCTTGCTTCTGCGTCAACCGATAGCACATTGCGTTTGTGGGATGTCAAGGAAAACAAGCTGGTAATGCTTCGTAATTGATCCTTCAAAATCTCTATTTTGTACCTAGATTCATTATTGAGTTGAATGAAAGTAGGGTTTTGATATCCTCCAAGTGTGGAGGAAAGTGGGATAGCAGAGACAAATATAACTGTCCTTCATACACTACTTTCTCAGATTATTGTTGAGATTTTAGAAATGTCTTATTCAATCTTTGTCAAAAGCTAAAGTTAATTGTGTTAATTTACTTATTTGGTGCAGCTTCAGACATATAGAGGTCACACGAATGAGAAGAATTTTGTAGGCCTCACATCAAACAACGAATACCTTTCTTGTGGCAGTGAAACAAATGAGGTTTTTGTTTATCACAAGGTAATTTGAGTTATCGTAGAATAGATTTCTCTCTCTATTATGTCTCAAGACTTCCATCTACTCATGAATGACTTGGTATTTTACAAAATTATCAGCAGTAATTGTGTTATTTGCACTCTTCTTGTAACGAAGTCATGTTGAGAACTTTTATCCCTAGGGAGACATATTATGAGTAGCCTTTTTTGTGATCAATCCGATTCTCCTCACTTGGTCTTGCAGGCTATTTCAAAACCTGTTGCTCGTTACAAATTTAATAGATCAGACCTCCATGATGCTGATGAGGATCGAGGATCACACTTTATTAGTGCAGTTTGTTGGAAGAGTGACAGCCCAGTAATTATGGCTGCTAATAGTCAAGGAAATGTCAAACTACTTGCTCTCGCTGCCTGAGATAGATAGAACAGCTGATAAAACATGGAAAACGCTTGCTGCTTATTTTCTGCCTGAAGCCTTTTGTGTATACATAGTCAGCTCTAGAGTTCACTATCCTTAGCGATATCATCGATCAATCAAATCACATTTGATTTTCTCCTTCCTCAGGAAAAGTCTGATGTGACGGTCTGATGGATATGGAACTTCTAGCTCGAGAAGACTTTTGGTAGATAAATGATAGAGGATATTTTTGATGCTATGCTAAAACGATGGATGACACTGTTGGCTTTTAGCAAAAGATTGGTTGACAGGTCGATCTGTGATGACACAGTTGACACGACGATTTCAGTTCAAGATGAAACAGTCTCAAAGTCATCATCCCCACTTACATTGTAAGTCGTCTCAGAAAGACTGAGAACCCTTTGAACTACAAGTTTCTTATTGATTCCATGACTTGATCATAAGCAATGAAGTTATATGTGTTGATAAGCTGTCATCCCTTGTAATGTAAATTAGAACTGATTTAATCAAAGTAGTTGCTATTGAGCCAGTGTTGGATCGGTATCTTCTTTTTTTCTAGCACTCAATCTAGGGAAATTGCTGCAAATGTGTAGAGCTCATATTGTTAATTATTATATAGAATATAGATTGCGAATCTACAAATATAGAAAAAATGAAGTTAATTCATTGCCCAGTTTTGGAACTTGATGTTTAGCAGTGTAACAGTGTTTAACTCCAACGGCTTTGTCAATTGTCAAATGGCTAAATTGCCTTCAGTCAGCGTGCATGTTTCTGGGTTTTTTTTTTTTTTTTTTTTTTTGTTTAATCAATTTGTCAAATAGTTAGGGAGCAAATTCAAACATTTTAATTGAATATCTAATACAAAATCAGGTTAACACGGTGGAGTTTAATTTTGGATTGAGAATCAATTTATCAATTTATAGAGAAATAATGGTCTCTAATGAGTAGAAAATGCTAAGTGATCAGAAAGTTCTGCAATAATATCTCTAGAGATTTCTAATGATTTGTATAGAGGCTTACTGGTTAACTATAGTAAGTGTCAATAACTATAACTAGCATAATAACCATTTCGTCACTTGTCAACTCGACAATAAAAAAAATTTCCCAAAAATTTTACTACATATTTTCTTTTTAGGACGGATTTGCATTATAATGAATTAAATTGCATTGTAAAATTAAATTACATTGTAAAATAAATCATATATATGTATCAATAATTATCCTAAATCTATATTAATGAAAGCTAAAACTTATTTGTATTTAAATTTTATTATGTAAAAAAATATTTAAAGTTATTCTATTTTTATATTTAAACTCTACTAAAATTTGTCATACTTGATTTTTTATTTTTTCTAAACGTCATAATCAGATTTTTGATACAATTATAGAGTTTTATGAGCTATATTAAATTTTGTAATGGTAAAATCCCTCCCGCCGCACAGTGACACAGGAAAATTCGAGTTACTGTGCATTTTAATTATAATTGGTAAGACATAAATTGCATGTTAATTGAACCGCATGAATCATGAGTTTGTAGAATAATTATAAAAAATAATTACCCTACATTAATATTTTACGTAATTTAATGATTTGAGTATTTGGTGGGTTTACACAATGTTAGTAAATTCGAGAGTTATGTCGTATGAGTAAAATTATGGAATGTTACAATTAGTCTAGAATTTTTTGAGGTAATTTTCACCAATAAAATTAAAAACAACAAAAATTGTACGACAAAATCTTATTTGATTTACTACCTCCGTTAATTTTTAGTTGCAACACTTGAATTTTTTATACCTCACAAATAATACCTAAGTGTTGCATCTAATTATTAACAGAGGTAGTAAATAATTTATCATTATTCGATCAAATCCCACCACTTTTGCTTTAATACTTGTCATGGACTCAGGGTTTCGAACTTTTGACAGTGACGGTTTGTAGTTTCGACAGTGATGAAGTATTGATGTTTCAGTTGTGGTGGTAGTTTGGGGTAAAGCAACCAATAGTGGTGGTTCTGGCAGTTTCGTTAGTGTAGATGGTGGCAGTGGATTTCTTTAATTATTAAATTAATTAGTAAGACTTCTTTTAAATTGAAAGATAATTGAAATTCAGAGATGAGCTATGTTAAACTGAATTAAAATGTCAAAAATTTGAGCTATATTAAACTGTGCAAAAAATCAAACATAATAGCGATAGTTATTTGTTTTTGGCTTTGATTATCTTTTGTGTGAATATCTTTCGGCTTTTGCGAGATATAATCGTAAAAATATATTAGATGCACAATAACTTAGGTGCACCAAAAGCGTTTAAAAAATTAAGATTAAATGATTAATTTAGTTAAATTTATCTTAAAATTTTATTAAGTCACAGCCGTTGAGCGTACAATTTTAAAAAATCAAGCCACAAGTATATCCTTTCGAATCAAAATAAATGAATTTCAAGTCACTTGAAAAAAACATGGTGATATTAATTTAGTAAATTTTATGTCACGATTTTTTTATAATTAACCCACCAAGTAACTTTTCCCAACAAATTCAACTTCATTTCAAACCAATCAATATAGTTCCAAGTTCACCCTAATCTCATCCCTCCAATCTAATCGAAATTCCATGTTTGATAGTTTGATATAGCTCAACTCATAATGTAATTACTTTCCAATTAAATTTTCCATATTAACCCTTTTCATTTTAAAAAAAAAAAAAGGGGAATTTTCAATGTTCTAGCGTTCACCCATAAATTAAACTAAATCTAAATTAAAAAATTCTCAGAAAAAATTAATAACAAATCAATTGAACACTATTATCACCAAAAATCAAAAACTTTTTATCTGAACCTAAAAATAAAATAAATTAAAGCGCATCAGCAAAATCAAGTTGTCCACAAGGAAAAAAATTAATTCCATTCGTGTCAAATTTCTGCATTAAATCAAACATCATTTGCACTTTAATAATAAATTGAAAAAATCATCAAAATTCCAAAACAATAAAAATAATTTTTTAAATTAAAAAAAAAAAAGTGAAGAATGTAGGCGAGTCAACAATCGAATCGTCAATATTCTAAAAAGAACAATATAACGACTGAAACGATAGCTCGTCTTCGATTTTGCCTTTGATTACGATTGAAGAAAGATAATTGTAGATTAATCCTCCCTCTTAATATATGAACATAGGCTAAAATTAATATAATCAAATTGAAATTTGAAGTATTTTGAAGATGTTATCTGATTTAATGGAAAAATAAACAGAGAAAACTAATTTATGGGTAAAGGGGAGATGTGAAGAGGAGATGAATCTGAACCGAAATTTATAAGAGGGCGACTAATTGTGTGGGGAGTCATGTTGATAACCCTAGGTTATAGTTGCTGAAATTACTATTTTGTCCTCATTATTTATTATTTTGGGAAAATTGTTACCATGTGGGCTAAAGAACACTTTAACCATTTGTTTTTTTACCCATCATCAAATAATTTAAACTATCAAATATCTAATTACTTTGAGCACTCTTAAAAAAATCTAATTAATTTTACTTCTAAAAAAAAACTACTCCGAGATGTTCTGTTAAAAAAATCTTGTAAATAAGAGCACCAGTATTGGACTCTCCTTCAGTCTTTTCAAAGAGCTCTCCAAGAATAAACAAATATAGAGAATTAATTATAACCTAATATTGAGATTCTCCTATAACTCTTCACCAACTCGAGACTTTGCAAAGAGTCTCCTCCCAAAAGTCATGGGAGAGCTAGCTCTAGGCATTAAAAGTTGACAATGGGCATATTTTAATATAATTTTAATTATTTTATTTTTTTGCCTTTTAATTTTGGAGAACATTTTCGAAAGCTAACCCATTGTTTGGGGTTTTTTTTAGATGGATCATTGGATCCTAAGAATATGATGTTCAATTCAGTTTAATTCAGTTCAATTCAGCTCTAATCAGTTCAACTGTTTTCAAGGGAAGTAACCAGGCCCTAAAGGTTAGGGGTGTGCAAGATTTTACGGTTCCGAATTTCCGGTCCGAAATTTTCCGATTCCGTTCCGAAAAATCGGAATTCCGATTAAGATTTTTGAAAACCGGAAAAACCGGATCAGATATCCGGTTTTTTTAAACCGGAAACCGGATCGGATACGGAATGGATTTTTAAAAAAATCGGATTCCGGATTTTTAAAGAAAACAAAATCCGGAATTCCGGTTTTCCGGATTTTTCCGAATTTTTCCGGATTTCCGATCCGGTTTTTAAGGGTATATGTGTAAATTTTAGAGAAAATTCTAGTATATAATCCGGAACCGGATATCCGGATATCCGATCCGGTTTTTCCGGATATCCGAATTTTCGGAATTCCGGTTTTTCCAGAACGGATACGGAATCAATTTTGTTGGTTCCGAAAATCCGGATATCCGAATTTCCGGATCGGAAAATTTCCGATTTCCGGTTTTGCACACCCCTACTAAAGGTAGACATTATGTAGTGCCATGCCAACGTGGGTCAAACCTGACCACGTCAGAGGGGGTGTCTTGCCGTGTCATGAGGGAAAGTGGGGCGTGCCATGTCGCCAAATGACATACCAACCCATGGTCCAGCACGACCCACGTGCCACCCTTTATTTTTTTTTTAAAAAATCAATTTTCTTTAATTAATTAAAAAAATCAATTATTAATAATTAAATAATTCTATAATTATATTAATTTTGTTGGCATTATTTATACAATTAATTTTATTATGTATTTAAAACCATTTCATGGACTATACCGACGAGTCAAAAAATTATTATCATCCACTGTACTCGTGCCACTTTCACTTATTTTTTTTTTTCTAACACATTCCACCCTTCGTTTCTCATACCGTGGTCATGTTGCTCGCATGCATTCCCGGCTCATGCCCACCTTTAACTCTAACTGAATAAGAATTGACAAAAACAACCCTTTATATTTTGGATGTAGACCGCAAAATCGGATGACATAACAGTATAGCACATAGGGTTTCACTTTCCCATTCTAATTTTTTTTTTTAAAGTGCTTCATAAACCTCATCTTGCTCATTCATCTTCCAGAACATTCATAATGTGTTTGTTTATCTATTCACCAATTCAATTCTCAACGTAATTCCTTCCATCATTTGCAGATAACATCAATTCAACTTTCATCATTTGTAAGTTTAATTGTTTGTTTTTTCTCTTTCTCTTTTGTTGTGTTTGAAATTGAGGCATTGTGGAACATCAAATCATTGAGATTATTGTAAAGATTGAATCTTTTTATTGAAATATTCATAATTTAGGGTTCTAATTTTTCTGGGGTTTGATTAATTTTGTTGGGTTTTGGTTAATTTTGTTTGGTTTTTGAATTAATTGAAAAGGGTAGTTTTAATTTTAGTTGTATGGGGAAATCTGGAGGTAGGAAGAAGAAGGGTTCTTCAGGGAACCAAACTTCAGTTGTTGTTGAAACTCAAAATGGTGGAAATGTTGGTAATAACAATAACAACAGTAATAATAAAAATAATGGTAAAATAGGGTTAGATTCAATAGCTCTTTTGAAAAGAGCACATGAGCTAAGAGAAGAAGGTAATAAGAGGTTTCAAGCTAAGGATTATGTGGGTGCACTTGAACAATATGAAAATGCTATTAAGCTTACACCCAAAAATCACCCTGATAGAGCTGTTTTTCACAGCAATAGGGCAGCTTGTATGTTGCAAATGAGACCTATTGATTATGACAGTGTTGTTTCTGAGTGTACGATGGCGGTTCAGGTTCAACCTTTATATGCTCGAGCTCTTGTTCGGAGGGCTCGGGCGTATGAGGCTTTAGGGAAGTATGAATTGGCTATGGAGGATGTGCAGGTTGCGTTAGGGTCTGATCCGAATAATCGTGAAGCTCCGGAACTTGTTCGTAGGCTTCGGACTGCTCTTGGGCCTCGGCAGGAGGCTCAGCAGGATCTTCAGAGCCGGCCTTCGCCTGCTGCTCTTGGAGCGTCTGCTGTTAGGGGTGCTCCTGTTGGCGGGCTTGGTCCGTGTTTGCCGAATAGGCCTCCGCCTAAGAAAGGTGGAGGTGTTGGTGGGGTAAGCAATGGTTCAACTGGTGTCAAGAATGAGAAGTCACAGCAAGTTGTTGCAACTGAAAATGGTCCTGATTCGAAAACACAAATGCCTAAAGTTGTTTTAAAACCTGCTTCTGGTTCTTCAAAGCCTTATGAGAACTCGGTAACTGATAGCCTAAAGGTGCGAACACTTTCATCATCCACTTCTTTGTCTGCTCCTAAGTCATCCAAGGAGGCTATCATTCATTGGAGGCCTTTGAAGCTTGTATATGATCACGATATAAGACTGGCTCAAATGCCGGTGAATTGCAGCTTCAGAGTGCTAAGGGAAACGGTGGGGAAACGCTTTCCATCAGCAAAATCTGTTTTGATCAAGTACAAAGATAATGATGGTGATTTGGTAACAATCACTTGTACCAGTGAGCTTAAGTTGGCAGAAGCGTGTGTGGATAGCCTTGTGCCTAAAGATCCGGAAAGTGACAAGTTAGAATCTTTTGGAATGTTAAGGTTGCACATTGTAGAGGTAGATCCTGAACAAGAACCGCCAATACCAGTAGAGGAGGAGAAGCCTGTGGAGATTGAGGAGAATAAGGGAGATGAGAGTGGCTCTCACTCTTCGCTTGGAGATATAGGAGTGGATTCAGTTGAGACTGAGGCAGACAAGACAGATGATAAGACAGACGACAAGACATCAGTAGAAATCCATAAAGGGAAGCAAGAGGTAACTGAAGAAGCAGAGTGCAAAGAGGTGGAGATGGATGATTGGTTGTTTGAGTTTGCTCAGCTCTTCCGAAACAATGTTGGTATTGACCCTGATGCTCATGTTGACCTGCATGAGATTGGAATGGAACTATGTTCTGAGGCTCTTGAAGAGACAGTCACTAGTGAAGAGGCACAAATTCTCTTCGACAAGGCTGCATTGAAATTTCAGGAGGTTGCTGCATTGGCTTTCTTCAATTGGGGAAATGTTCATATGTGCGCTGCAAGGAAAAAGATCCCTGTCGATGATAATGCTTCTCAGGAGGCTAAGGCTGCACAGCTGCAGAAAGCATATCACTGGGTTAGGGAGAAGTATTCCCTAGCTAGGGAGAAGTATGAGGAAGCGCTTTCAATAAAGCCAGATTTCTATGAAGGGCTACTAGCAATGGGGCAGCAGCAGTTTGAGATGGCAAAGCTTCACTGGTCTTATGCTTTAGCAAAGAAAGAAGATCTTTCAAGCTGGGATTCTTCAGAAACGTTCAGTCTCTTTGATAGTGCGCAGGAAAAGATGAAGGCTGCTACTGAAATGTGGGAGAAGTTAGAGGAGCAAAGAGCCAATGAATTGAAAGACCCAAATTCTAGTAAGGTGGAAGAGGTACTGAAGAGAAGAAAGAAACTAGGAAGTGATGGGGAATCCTCTGGTAAGGTATCTGGTGAGCCTACTCCAGAAGAGTTGGCTGAGCAAGCAGTTGTGATGAGGTCACAGATTCATCTCTTCTGGGGTAATATGTTATTTGAGCGCTCCCAAATTGAATTTAAATTGGGAGTTGCTGATTGGAAAAAGACTCTCGATGGTGCTGTCGAACGATTTAAGTTAGCAGGAGCTTCAGAAGCTGATATATCTACAGTTACAAGCAACCATTGCTCCAACAGTGAACTCACAGGAGGGGAGGAGAAGAAGGCTGATAATGTAACGGAAACTGTGACTACCGAAGCTGATGTCAAAGCTGAAGCAAAGTGATCGAAACTAACAAATTAACAAGCTTTGTGGTTTTCATGCACATCAGATTTTGTCACTAGCATGGGATCTTAATTTAGTTATCCTATTTAGCAAGGCAAAGAAACGGTTGATTTCATCTCTTCCAAATGCATTAGCCAATCTCTACTATTGGTGGCCAGGAATATTAAGCAAAACTACGTGGATGTTGGTGGGTTCAGGATAACTTGTGCATGCAATGCTTGTGTTACACAAAATTAGCATTATGTCTTCCTCATAAATCCAGAACCTCTGATTGATAGATTTTTTCCCCATCAGTTTGGCTTTGCTTACTTTAATATTAATGTTTCGATTGCCAAACTTTTCATATTGTAATATTGCGATCGTCGGTCTTATATTTCTGATTTTCTGTAATGTTTTCTCAGCGCATTGGTGCTACAAAGTGTCATCTCTATCATCTTAATTGGATATTATTGTTGCACTAGTTCGTCTTTTACATTAAGTAGCCTTTTATGATTCTCGCATTCTTGCCTTTCGTTATCCAATTTTTGGTTGTTTTGAATTCTCTCCTAAAGTTGCTAGCCTATTGAATCTCTTGTATTATATTCAAGATGTTTCTTTTTGTTGATATCACTGCATTGAATTTAGCAAGGCTAGGGCCAAGCTTGCCATTATATATTTTTTTTTATGTTCTCTTGGTTGGCAGATGCATTTTGAATGCCGCTGCAAGATAATTTGCCAAATTCACATATTTGTAATTTGGGTTCTCCGTGTCTTTCATCTCTATTAGTTGGTGATCTCATGTGAATTTAGAATTTACACAGCTGCTATGTTCAGCTCTTGCTTGCTTGTGTTCTGTACCATGGTCACTAGACAGTGCTGAAAGATATTCATCTAAACATGTTCATTTGGTATAAACTAGCTCACTATCCTGAATACCTACGGAAGTTCAAGAGGCTGCTGAACTCTTGAAAGCTTGTGCTGCCTTAGCAGATTCTCAGAGACTTGTTAAAGTTCCTGCAATCCATTTTCTGGAGGTCGAGGTAAATTTCTTCTTATGTTGTTTTTCAAATTGACTGCACTTGCTTTTCTGCTCTATCTAAACTTGTTGCTTTCCTTGCCAATAATAGAGTTGCAGATGTATCTAGCAAAAGTAACATGTTCCCGCTTCCCTTTTCAGCCTTAATCGTACCTGAAATTATGTGACCCAACTTTGGCCTGAAATGAAATTAACCCTATTAACCAAAGCATTAACTAAGTTTATTATGGAGTGCAATAACCAAATTGATGTTAGACTTATACCTTAAATTCCCAACCAGAGTGACCTGAAATTGAACCAATTGACTCATCACCCAAATGCGACCCAATTCAACGACTTGATTGCCTTCTTAGTTGCAAATGTGGTTGTGTTGAATCTATTATTCCTTTACCTATTAAAGTATCATCATTTTTATACCTGCCTTATCATTTCTTATACGCCTATTATTTTCTTATCTGGTTTCTGTTGTTCCATTGTTTCAGTTGGCAACTTGGCCTCTCGAAAAATCTGGGAGCAAAATATTTCCTGGAATAATTGCACACTTATGTTGGTTTATCTGTTAAATTTCATATCTAGACATCCAGGTCTATCATATATGCTACTGTAGTGTTTTTTTATTGAATGTTTCTGATTGATTAAGGGTTTTGTTTCCTTCATTTCTATTTGTATCTGACAGACTGACACTGAAAAGACTAACATAGGATTTGGAGATTTACATAAATAGGTTGAATTATGCTTCTACTTTCCATTCTATCAAATCTGTTCTATATACGATTACTAACTTATTTCATTCTTAAGGAATTTTCATTTTTAAGTGGCTAATTAGGTACTAAATGAACCATCTGAGATACCCTGACCTGTTTGAAAGGTAATATGGATAGCATATATGCCAGGCATTATGTTATTCTTACTATACTTTTTGTCTCATATAGAAAACAATATGACATATGAAGGTATGTCAACCAAATCAGTGAGGGCATCTGTTTTTTAGATTCTTTTGTGGAGTTGCTGATTCTGTGACTCTTATTCCTTCTGTCTTTTTTAGGCTATCAGCTAATCATCCTATCACTTATGTTTCTTCTGCATTTTTCTCAATCTTCTTTCCATATTTTTTAGTCCAAGTATACTATTGTTAGGTAGCAGAGTTTGAAAAGGCGCTAGGGTGCAAGGCGCACAGTATTATGACTTATGAGTCTTTTTCTGGTCTAGCGAGACAACTTCCATATGGCACACAGCACACTAAAGTTTTTCTTTGATTTTGTAAGGTTGAATTATGTTTCACCTTTTCATATGAGTCTTTCACTTCAATAAGGTGTGCGTTAACCAGAAATAAATCCAATTGCCTTGGTACTTTTGAGGCCTTTCTATACGTTGTTAGATAGATGTCTGAATAAGTGATTGTTCCATCATTTTTTTGTTAATTAGAATTAGGTTCTGCTTAAATTTCTGAACATGCCTTGTCTAAATGAAACAGTGAATCGAAGAAGGATAGGATATAATTTCATAAAGAGTATTAGAGTAATTTGTGTTGAATCCCTTAACTGTGAGTTATCAAACATCTGACTAATAAATTCAGGTCAGACCGACTGAGTGAGCAATTCCTTTTGTTAAATTTGATTGAACAAGGGGAAATGAACTAGTTCAAGCAGATAACCTGTGAATTCAAGGAACATAGTCGACTATTCTGCTACGTATTCTTGAAGCTTCTAAGTGCTGTGTCTTTCAGAAGAATGCACCTACTTTAACATGAACAATGGTCTGTCATAGCTCATTATACAGCTGATAAGCCATAACTTGAATGCTGTCTTACTCGTGTATGTAAGGTCAGACCTTTGGAATTTCAATCTGATAAAATAGACATAGGAAAATGACATACTTGAGGCTACCAGCATCCTCCTTGCTCGTATTGTGATGTCATTTTCTTCCAAAAAAAAAAAAAATAATAATAATAATAACTTTACACTCCTGCATATAACATAGCATATATTCTTGTTTTTATAGTGGTGAACTTAAAGTATGTTGATTTGTTTATAGCCACACTAGAACATGAACTTGGTGTTTTAGGACTATTCAGTGATGAGTGTAGTTTAGTGACTTAAGTACTAAACAAAGCTAATATTCGTTGTTGATTATGGTGATTACATAACAAACTGATTACAGTTAATGTCAAGGAAAAAAAAATGGTATGCTGGCCGGTTTGGTCCATCCCCTGTCTTTATAATCTATTTTTCTACTAGCCCATTCTCGCCATGACTGATGGAGATTGATGGTTCAATGATTATTTCTATTTTTCTGAAGTGGACCGAACATTGTTTTGGATTCGTTTAGCTGTATACATGATACATCTAACCTCTCTGAACTTCTGTAATTGATCTAAGTTTTTTGAATTGTTGTTGCTATCGACTAAAGACTTTTTACATTCATATTTCCTTTTATCTCGCTCACCATGGGACCTTGAGACCAATGGAGCCTCTATAGAACTTGCAACTTGGTATTCTTATAGAAATACATGATATTGTATGTCATGATTTGGGGAGTGCATCTTCTGTAATTGTTTGTTATATGCTATTGCAGGGATTGTATACCTGTATGAACACTTTTTCTGTCACTTCATACAAATAGAGGTGACCTGGTCAGTATACTAGTGTATAGTTGTCCGAGATGGGACTGTGCTTGGACTGAAAGTGTTAACAGTAAGATGGTTCAGCAGCAGCTGTACTATTGGCCCATGATCCACTGGCTAGCTTGCCAAGATCAACAGTTCATGATCTATGTTTTTCTTTTCACCTCAAGTACCCGTGTTAGCCGGCGGCCTGTCGCTAAGGTGCTAACCAGTTTTCTTTTTCTTATAAAAAAAAAGGTACTTGTGTCGGATTCTTGACACTTGCACTGTTGGACATGGTGGGTATGACACTTGACATATATCATTTGAACCGTATATTTTTTTATTTTTTTTAGTAAAATAGCCTTAGCTTTAGGTGACACCTTCACACTTGGTTACGTATCCGACACTTCTAGCGTACTCCATGTATGTGTCTTGGGGCTTGAGTCTTTGACACCTTGGCTGTATGTTTGAAAATGTATGTGCAGCTGTGGAGCGCAGCAATTGCCAATCATAGGGTAGCTGATTGGTTTTCATATGTGATAATGTGAATTATTGCCATGACTACTAGTTTACTAACATTATGTGGTGTAGAAAGATAGCACTGTAGAGCATTGAATCTTTGATCCTACAAAAATTTCAAATCTTGAGCAAATTTTGGGGGGTGTGTACACTTTAATGCTATAAGATTCCCAGCTGTCTAAGTTGTCTAATGCTCAAATTAAACAGTTGTTGTAAAAAATATCCCATCTTCTGCTTCTACCTAATTTGTTGTCTATAAAATTGAAGCTGTTTATTTTTCTGCCCAGAACTTTCTACGCATATATTGTACTTACTGTTTATATTTTTCAATGGAAAGAGGTTAGTTTTCTGACTTTTGAAAACTACATTTTGACTAGGGACAATACTAGGTCAACATGTTTACTTGTATGTACACTTTGTATTCTTAAGAAAATTCAGCAATTGCTTCAAAATTTTAAAATGACTTTTGCGCCTACATATCTGAGCTAACATAACCTTTTGTTTGAGTAATAATGACCTATCTCCCACTACTCACCTTCCTATATTCATATGTTGCAAATAGTATGAAATATTATGTCGGAAAATGTAACCATTAAAGTGAAACAGATGAAATAATAGTTTTATGTGATTGATAGAATGAAAGGCGGCATAATTTACCAATATTTATTCCAAAATTAGAAGTGGTCCTTGTTTGATTCAACACTTCATATTTGTGAAGGCATTGAGCTGATTTAGTAAAATGATGAATACTGACCATAAATTTCTCTCATATTTTGCTGAAAAAAACACAATCTTGAGCAAAATTGAGGCATTCATTCATATCATTGTTGTTGCACAAGTACCTTTTTATTTTATTTTTTTCAACCTCGGCAATACCTTGCTAGTACCATCGGCGATTTAGTGTACAAGCCGATAAATTAACGAAGATTATTCAACTTAATGTTTATTTCTTTTCCGAGTACAGTGAAGAATCCAACTGTTTGAACATGAAAGGATTTTACTTTGGTCACTGATGAGAAAATGAGGATTTAGATGCCTGAAAACCCTACAGAAATCACATCAAAAATATTGGTAAAATGATCTTTCTTCTTCATTTCTGTTTGTATTTTGTTTTTTTTTTTTTTCAAAAACAACAAAATATAAGGCTTACAGCTCATTTCTGTAGATAAGTATAGTCTAAATTTCAGCAGAACAATCAAACTCAACTTTATAAGATGTCTTTTTCTTAGTAAAAAAAAGATAAGGAGAATATTAAAAAGAAATTATCAAATTTATCATTTAAAACAGTACAAACTTTTGGTTACTTTTTCACAACAAACATAAAACACACAAATTAATTAACATTCAGAATCTCTTAAGCAGTACTTACTAACAGAAAACCAGAAATATTCCATGTTAACTTGACACTATAGATACTACTATGATCATATTATTAGGTACAACACACACATCATTATATGATGGATTTATGCACTAGATTTGATATTAACATGTTATTTGATTATGCAGTTGCTATAGGACCCAACTTGACTGTGTTTTCCACTGCCTTCATCGCCTCGAATCTCGGCTCTTTTTCCTGGAACTTAAGCCCTGCATAGAGTTTCATGTAGTCCTCAAACACGAATTTGGGGTACGCCGCGGCTTTCTCTGCCTGTTTTGCAACCAGCTCAGGGGAAGGGTAGATCACAGCGTCACTGCTTGGGTTGTAGAATGAAGCAATTGACATCCTGTTCCCATCAGTCTGTGCTATCACCCTGTGCATAACACTCTTGTACTTCCCATTTGTTATAACCTATAGTCACTTTTTGGGGTTAGACATTTAAAATGTGCATAAAAATTATAGAGGCGTTACTTGTTTGTTAAATAACGACACGACAATATGATTAAACCATGAGATGAAGTTGAGTTAAACCAGAATCTAAATCCGACACGAAATAAAACTAACCAATCAACTAAACCGGAAAAGGACTGGAACAAGCTTATGTGATGCAAATTGTGCCTAATTGCTATAATTCGTAAACAACACGAAACAAGATATGATTATCAACACGTACCTTTACCTAGTTTGGTAGGTTTGTACATGCATACACAAATATACACACACATGTTTGACAAGTACTTACTATGTAGGTGTCAATTTCAACTATTTATTTTTTCAAATTGAAACTCAAAAATTTCAAAACCAATATTATTAATTATAGTAAAATTTAGAATAAGGGTGTTACCTCAAGTTGGTCACCCAAGTTGATGACAATGGAGTGCTTCATAGGTGGGACATCAATCCATTGACCATCTTTGAGAAGTTGCAAGCCACTTACTTTATCATCTTGGAAGAGAAGGATGATGCCACCAGCATCAGTGTGGGCCCTAAGGCCCTTTATAAGGTTTGGTTTAGGACATGGTGGATAGTTGCTAACCTTTGTACCAAAGGTGGGCCCATTGCTTCCACATAAAGCCTTCTTCAAGTAACCTTTCTCTAGCCCAAGATTCTCACATAGTATGTCCAACAATTGATCTGCTAGCTTCTCTATTTCTCCTGCAAATTCCTTCATCACCTTCCTAAAATAAAAACCCATTCAAAACAATAATTAGTACCTTAGCCCGAATGATAGGTCTCGTGGAATAGGGAGGTTCAGATGTACGTAACCATATATATATATATATATATATATATATATACCAAGTTACGAGCAAGCTAAGTATTAGCTCTATATAATATAAGGGAGCGTATTATCTTCATTAGACTACGTATTTTTTTTATTTATTTTTTATTTTTAATATTTATATAGTAGTACCTATATTCATCGCCGAGGTCAGGTACCTCGGCGATGTTGGAAGAGGGAAGGTGGCGAAGGTAGAAGGTGCTTTCCCAATCTATGTCGTTGATCTCAGACTGAGCATTCTCTAGGCTTTTGAGTGCCACCATCTCCTTGAACTTTTGTTCCATGCATTTCTTATAATGCTCCTTGGTCATCCTTTCAACGGTGTCTAGCAATTGAGTTGATATACGATGATTCACCACCTAAAAACAAACCATATAAACATGAAGTTATTTAACATAAACACACATATATGATATATATATATATATATATATATATATATATATATATATATATACATGCATATAAATAAACGAAACAAAACAAACCATATATTATAAATTTATAAAAGAAACTAAAATAATGTTACCTCAAAAAAACCCCAATTTTCACAAGCATCCTCAATTTGCTCCATTGTAACTTTCCTCTCATCACCATTGAGCTTCTCCATATCAACAATTGGGAAGTTCAACTTCTCCATTTTGTTTGTTTTTTATTTCTTTTTTTTTTTTTTTTTTTTANTTTTTTTTTTTTTTTTTTTTTTACTAAGTGAATAAAAAATAGCTTGATTTTTTTTTTGTTTGAGAAATGTTATGCAACTTTGGTATGTGTTGGTAATGGTTAGCACTCTATTTATAGGCAAAATATATTATTATTTACTACGTAGGAAAAGTAAGATGTGTAAGAGGTAAGTAGTATACAAGATAGAGAGTTCAAAACTTTATGGAGAAAAAGGTTTACAACATGTACACGTGGATCATAAATGTGAGCACATATTCATGGGGCCTCATCTACAATATCAACAAGCTAGGCTACACTACGTATACGGTATACACCCTTGATTGAGTTGAAGAGGCCTTGACCATTGTTGTCTATGGATTATAGCCCTCAATTTTTAAGGCATTGTCTTTATGTGGTTGTGGTTGGGCCCCGGCCTTTTTCTAAAGTGTTTAGCGCCAATAATTGGGTATTACCTTATCCGTCCTTTAAATATTGTTACATGTATAATTTCGGAGTCAAATTTTATGAACCATGACTATATATTTCCATTATTGTACCATTAATATGTCGAGATCTTATTATATTCATTACTTGAATTATTGCAATATCAATTTTTTTGTTTTGTATAAATACATTTTAAAGCAAAACTCAAGTTATTAATCAAAAGATTATCTTCTTGAAAATTTCAAGAAGAGAAATGTAGCAATTTTGAGTAATAAACAGAAACGTTTTACCTTTGGTAGGGGCCAAAGTTATTTTCATTGTCTATTGTCACCTTTTTTTAACTTATTGCATGCGCCAATTTCTTGCCTTTTTCGTGAAATAATGATTTGAATTATTATGATAACTAATTTAACTTCAAGTTGCCCTAATTAGTGTGATAAAAGTGATTTATAGCCATGCTTCTTCCTTTTCAATGCAATAACTTTCCCTACTAGTTCAAATAATTAATGGCCTCATGAGCCTCATCTAGTCCATACTCCAAAGTGATGGAGGCATAAGCTTGTATGCTTTGATTACGTGATTTATATGTAAAGTTGTAAAGATAATGATTGATGGAATATGGAGATATATAGACAGTGAATTATGTATAGATGTATACTTCATTACGGGGAATTGTTGGTTAATATTTATTAGAAACATAACTAAAAAAATATTGGGGGTATTTTCGTCTTTTGCTTCCACAAGTTTCAAATACTTGTTATATACCCTAAAAAGGCTACCTTTACACTACATCAAAAATTACAAAAATGCCACCATATAAACATAATATGTTTCTAACAATTATTAACTTGATATCCCCCATTGATTACTTGTATTTATAGTAAAGTTTTAGTATACATGATACGGAGTATATCCCATCAACCAAACCATTACAATGATTTAATTTAAAATTAATTTTAATTTTTTTTAATCAAAGGATTCACAGTTTTTTCACAATTCAAGCATGTTTTTATAATTATACTTCGTATCATATTGTAATAGAGTTACATCATATATATTATAAATCATAATAGAAGTCAATATAATAAATCCACCCCCTTTTGCTTTGATATGATATGATATGATAATAACTCTATTTCTGGTTTCTCATAGTACTATTAAGAAACTAGGAATTTCCTTTTATTTTTCTTTTGGGTGTTGAGGTTAAATTAAAATTGGATAATTTTGGATTTTACAAGGTCTCATAGCTAAATTGAATCTGCTTTATATATCTTGTCATCAATAATCATATATACCTTCAAAAAACTAAGAATGAAAATTACAAAAATAAACAAATAAATAAATAATAAATCATTGTTTTTGAATGGGAGATATTATGTTTAAGTTACATACAAGTATATAATCTTGGTGCTCTAGCAGTTTTAATTTGCACCAAGTCTCTTATGTTATTGTGGACTCAACTTGCTAAACTGTGTTAACTAAACTTTATTATTTATCAAAAAAAAAAAAAAAATTGTTTAACATTTAGATGAAGATTATATTCAATTGTCTCTTTCTATTTGGGGGTGTTTCTTTTTGGCAATTAAGAATGGATATAGACATATAGTGTTTACTAAATTTATAACCAAATATTTTAGTAAATTGAAATAGACACATTTAAGTTAATGGGCACTAGAATTAAAAGTAAGGATAAAATTGCCAACTTCCTAATTTAGTGATGTTATATCAAAACTTTGTAATACATTATCTTTTGTAGTTTGTTGCATCCACATTTCAAAATTATGGCCATTATTTGCATGAAATTTTACTAATTATGTGTTGGTGGTTAATGGATACCAACTCATTTTTCATGTATTATCTTTTTTTATTGTTTTTGTTTCCTATATGATGCACTAGCCAATTCCATGCAAATGCATTAATCGAAACATGTTTCCTACTAATTTCTAGTGCTCTTTTAATACATGCGCGTTTATCAGTTTTGTGGCTGTCTGTTGATTATAATATGTAACTTAATTACATTTGAGCATACTCGCGTGCTCCATTTTTTCCCTCAATCAATTCCTTTGTCATAGAATAACGAGTCATTAAGGACATTAATTTAAATGAGATTGTTAATCATGGGTCTAGCAAAGATACGATGTTATCAAAATTTACTTTAAACTAACAATTAAGTTGGCCCTATAACTCCATACTGATCTCTTTAAAACAAAAATTAAAGAAAAAAAAAGAAGAGTAAATGTTACAAATTTAAGTACTCTTCGTTGAAGCTTCCACATATATAATTTTACATGCTTTGTCTTTTCAACTGTGGAAAATATTAAATTCTACCTAAGTCTTAATTTGACTTCATTATCAATCAACCTTATTGAATTAGGATATAGGAAATTTAGTATTATTATGAATTATTGATTTTGAGTTTAATTATGATTTTGAAAGTTCACATTTTATGAATAGGTCATTTTGGAAATGAATAAAACCATGGGCAATCTCATGGTAAAAATATTAGGCCATTTCTATGGGCTTTCAATTTAAGATTTTGACAAGATTTTTTTTACCGAACACCAAACTTTTGATCCTAAGTTTTACCCACTTTTGTGGTACGACATTCATTCTTAGTACACTAGCTAGTACAATTTTTTGAATCTTACCGCTTGATTTTTTCATTGATTAATTCCAAGTAGGGACTACTTTTCAAAATATTTACCATATGTAGATCACCTAAGTAATCACTCGTAGTTGTTGTAGTACAACCTAACAAATTGAAGATCTTTTATTGAAGGCCGTTATATAGATTTTGGGTTTACCAAGCAATTGCTTTGTTTGGTAGTACATTTTGCATCAAGCTAAGGATGTGCGATCAAACTCCCCATTAGAAGTAGAAATTGAATGCACGTGTGAGAACTAGGTTCCAACAAGGTCAATTTTCTAACTTTACAAACACTACTAATACCAAATAGTCGACCAAAGAGACTTAGGACCTGTTTAACTGAATTGAACTGAACTGAGCTGAACTAATTAGAGCTAAACTGAATTGAGCTGAACTAATTGGAGTTGAACTGAACTGTTTTTATGAAGGATTAATGAGTAGCAAAATAAGACCATGTTCTTTTAGACTTAAATTTTTGGCATTTCAGTTCAGTTCAATACAGTCCACTTCAGTTCAGTTCAGTTTCAGTTCAGCTCATCTCCATTATACTTAATACTTCATTTCAATCCACTTCAGTTTAGTTCAACTCACTTCAGTTCAGTTCAGTTCCATTTCAGTCAAATAGAACAGGGCCTAAGAGAAGAGTTGAATTGAACTGAACTGAGCTGAGCCAAACTGAACTGATTTTAAGCTGAAGTAAACAGACCCTTAATTGAAAGTTACATTATTTCGTCACTAGTATTGTTAATAGAGATAAATTTGTGCTTATTGGCTTTAATCCAATATACTACCTCCGTTTCCAATTTGTTGCAACAATTCAATATTTTATATCTCACAAATAATACCCAATTGTTGCAACTAATAGGAAACGGAGGTAGTAAAATTAATGCCCTCGCTCCCCTGGCCTCCCTCTAACTTTGTATGAGTACATTTTAAATCAATAATAATGAACAAGCTTAAATGTCTAATTGTTTTTTTAATAAGAACTAGCTTTGGTTTCTGGGCGTTGCTCCGAATCATTTGATAAAATTTTATTTTAAGATTTCTTTCATTTGTTTTGCCTTTTTCATCAAAATTTAAAATTTGTAATTGTATATTAATTAAATTTAATTGCCTAACAAACTGAAATGTTAAGTGAACAAATAGGAGTATTATTTTCAGATATTTACAGTAGATAACCATGAAATATTTTATAATTGCGATATAGAAGTTTCAAATAATTGCCAATATAATGTGAGTTTAATATGTTTATTGATAAAAAAATTGAATATAAATTTTACATTTGAACGGTTGAACTCATGATTTCAAAAGAAACTTAATAGGTAAAAAAAAAATCAATTGTAATATTGACAAAAAGATAAATGAACATTAAATTATCATAAAAATATATATTTTCATTTATAATAGTCATTTTCTCTTTCGATATAGGCATGCAGCTATGCCTAATAAAACTTGTCATAGTATCAGGACTATGTGATTATCTTTTTATAGACTTCATTCTTCTCAACAATAAAAATGCTCACTGAATTTGGTCTCATAATACACTTTCGAGATACTCCATTTATTATATTTCGCATGGAACATTTTGAAATGTAATTCTAATTCTTCGGTTGTCATCATTGACTAAAGAATCAAGAAAACTATAGTGTACATACGTTAGGAAATGAAATTGTAGAAGAGCAATATATAGCACTAAGAAAGCAGTTATTATTATTATTATTATTATTATTATCTCGTACGTACTTCTGCCATCCTCTTTTTTTTTTTTTTTTTTTTTTTAANNNTTTTTTTTTTTTTTTTTTTTTTTAAATTACTCATATAGCTATTTTCTGGTGCTAATGTGCACAAAATTAGCATTTAGAGACAGAATAAAAAAAACTCATCTAATGGAAAAATCCCACAATAATATTGAATTTCAGCTAAAATGTATTAAATTGGATAGTTTATTTCTTTTAATTTTATGTGTTTATAATCTTACTAGTGATGACATCTCGCATATCGTGAAATATATATATATATATATATATATATCTGAATGTCTTTAGCTATAATAAGTAAATATTTAGACTTTAGAAAATGCATTTAGAACGTGGTTGATTTATTTATTGATCATTCCCTATCAACCAAGTGCATGACTTCTATGGAGTTTCGTGAGTAACGTAGACACAAGTATAAGATTCTGACAAAGCCATTAACAAAATGGATCAACTGTTCAAAAACTGCTTTATTTACAAAAAGCTCTTTTATAAGAGGCATTTCCTTCAAACAACTAACATAAAACTCTTTTCCTTTTATTCAAAGGCGATCGCTTTCTGTCATCTTAATTAATTGACTCAAATATAAACTCTAAAGCTTATTTCTTGTGAAATTGGCATAGCCTTAAACCTTGATGTAGCCATCTTAGTCATTAAATTCTAGTCAATTATTATTTGTTAAATGAGTAATAATAATATATAAAGTTCAACTAGTGGATTCTCTCAAGGAAAACTCATAACAGGAACAGTATGAAGTATGATTAATTGTAAAAATCAAACACTTATTTTGTTACAAAATGGAAAATTGATTTCATTGCGTTGTCTAAATTAAAGGAATGGTCCAAAGTTTGGAGCTGTTTGATATAGACAAGAAAATAAAAAGTCCAATCTATGGCTAATATAATGTTTTGGTCGAGTCAAACTTGCAAAACAAAAAATAATAGCAAGATTTTTATTTTAATTTGCTATTATGTAACTTAAACTAAATTTGACTCAAAAGAAAGTGAGGTGTAACTTAATTAGTTAGAGCTTTTATTCAATAGAAGATCTTGATCATCATTCACCTTCGTAACATCCTAACACCAAGTTTAGACTCGAAAACGAAACTGAATCTAAATTTTACTTGAATATTAAACTCTCAAACTAATTAAAAACCACATTTGATTTGTAATGAATCTTAAATTGTAGCATGATATTCGGTGTATTTGGATTATTAACAATGCCCTAACTCAACTTAAGACGACATAATTCGAAATCAACTCAATAATCTAATTAAAATCAATTGGACCCCACAATGATTAATTTGCTTTAAACATAATATTGATCTCGTTTGGTTGAGTCAACCTAAATTTCATGTGATCTCTACCATATGTGACAAATGGAGCTAGATAGGCCGAATTGATATGAAAGAGTCCATTTGGTGAAGTGAAGAAAATCGTAACTATTTTGATCCAATATGTATGGACTCGAAATAATTCGATTCAGTAAAAGATTGATTTAATTAAATTGTTAACAAAACCAAACCAATTCAAAGTTAATAAATTAAAAAACCACTAGAGCTAAACTAATTATATTAAACAAGATTTGATCCAAATTAACCAACTCAATTCAAATTCAAAATCATTTTTACTCAAATATTAGTCGACTAGAATATGACTAAACCCAATCCAAAACAACAACCATACGAAGTATTAACGAACTTGTACTAAGCAACCTAACCCACACTATATGACAAGCTATTATATATGTACAAACTGTACGAGTATCCAATTTTAACTTATGGGAAAAAAATGACCCTATCCGGGGATTTGAATGTGACAACCCGAACTCAAACCTTAGACCCTAACCAATTGCTGCACCAACTCGAACTAAACTCGGTTCCAACAGGCAACAACTTAACCCTCCCTTAATCCCATTCAACAGACAAATACTCAAACCATTATTATTTTATACGAAGTATAAACTAAACTAAATCATACGTAATCCAAAATTTATTTCTGGAAATTAGGACATAAACCCTATTCGAGTACAATTAAATATTCAACAAATCGAATTAATCTTGTAGCAACTTAACTTGATAAACATTAATGTATGTACTTAGCATGTAATAATGCAAAATGTCATATCAAAACATTGTCCTACCAAATAGAATGGCATCAGATTATGATTATCTCTTTTCTGCTGGAAATTAAAACAGCAATTTGCATCAAACTCATCAGATTCAATGTATTTCTTTCATTTGTACTTAGCAAAATAGTGCTTATAAGTTATAATGCATGAATTTATTTCTTTTTTCAAAATGCTGTCTGACGTATTCATTTCCCTAGCCACTCACTCAAGGTTTATAACTTATATAGATTGAACCATACAAATTATTATGGGTTGCAAGAAAATCCATATATATGGGAAATAGATATCCCACTACACATGCTATGTATATGTTTATATAAACAATTGAACATGAGATGTTTATTTATTTATTTATTTATTTATTTATTATTTTTTTACCAAGCTTGCTGTCTTGATTGGGCGTACACTAATTTAAATTTATATGTAAAATAATTGTCCAGCGCGATAAAAAAATTGAGCTATCAATTCTATCAAGAGTAAATACTAGCGTAACATGTTTGGGTTAACTTTACATAATACTACCTTGAGAGTAACATGTTTAGAATTAGATAATTGTAAACTCATTGTATCCTACACTAATATATATATATAATGTAGTGTACACTCCATGAGTTCATATATAATTGTATATTAAATAATATAAATTGTCGTTCTCTATTAGGACTATAATTTCATATCTCACAGATTATTAATCCGGATATTATTTTTACAACTAATTCGTAGTAGAGGTAATAGTAGAATTTATTATAATCAACCTGATTTTGTAAAACGAAAATAAAAATGTGCAAACCATATATTTTTCGTGGTTTCCTAGCTTGTTTTAAATTATATAAAGAACAAGCTCCCTATCATTAAATATAAATCGTTATTATTTGCGAATTTTCAGTTGACCTACAACCATGCATTTTGGATAGGAGGAGTTCAAATCGAATCTAAACTACGTTTGGGCTAGGATTCACACAATGTGAAATCCTAGTTCACTGAGTGTCAGTGTGTAAGTTTTATTTATTTTTCTTTTCATTTTCAATGTTGTCATGTAATAATAATGAGTGAAATATTTGTTTGTTTTTGAAAAATGCGTGTTGAAAAATATTATTGAAGTAGTTGAAGGCTAGAACCAAATCAATCAAGTGTTTCCGATAATCTTGGCGAAATCATCATAAACATAATATTTTGATTCATGGGATGCAAATCATGCAATCCACATGCCATACGACCTAATTATGTCTAGAATAAGACGGCACTAGTTCTATTGATAGAAAAACCCTTGTATGAATTTGTCACCTTGTTGGTGGTAGCTTTTGTTACCACAGGAAATTAATAACGCACGGAGTCCTTCTATTTCATAATGTCTATACTGTACCTATTTTGTTTTGGGTATTTCAAAATGTTTATTAAATTTGGGATATTTTATTTATATAGAGACTTCTCATTGGTTTTTATTCATAACGTTTATCATTCTAATGTCATTGTCAAACATATTCGTGGTTGGTTAAAATAAGAAAATTGCGCGCTATTCGTAACCTTAATAGCTCTGAATAAGATACTTAAAATAATAGAAGTTATTTTTCCATTCAAGCATTAATTAAAGTGTTATTTGAAGATAAAAATAAGGCCGGTGCTATTTGGGAAATTATTTTTCCATTCTTGAAGCATCATGTCATCATATATTAATATTCATCAACGCATGGAATTATAACTAAACATGCTACTAATAATGTATGGTCTGGAGCTCCTCTCGACTCTCACCATTAGTCATTGTGGCTCTCCACGAAAATAAAGTTGTGGTCGGACAACTGAAGATACTACTGAGTAATTGTTTAAGTAACATGTTCAAACTGAATTTATGTGTCAATACTAAAATAAGGGAAATTCCCATGTACATTATAAATTCATTACTCCATAGTTGTAATAATGATATTTTAATTATAACACCTTAATTGTCAATATGCAATGTCATGAATTTGTAATACGGAGTACTAAATCGTCATTGTTAATTAAGATCTAGTTTATGTCGCATAAAATTTGAATGACCTATTTACAAAATAAAATATTAGTCCATATATAAGTTGACACTCCATAATGTGTCTAATTAAAGCTAATTAAGTTCAAAGACATCATGATCATACTACTCATTTTATACTTATCCATACTCAATTTTATTCCATTCCTTGTCAAAACAATTCAATAATAAAAATAATGTGGTGATGATGGTGAATAAGGTCAAGGATGAAGGCAGAAAGAGCAAGGACTATGCTTTCGATGAAGATTTTAAGGGTCCACATAATAAATCTTTAATTAAGTTCAACGCAATTTCGAGGTGTAATTATGATGATATTATCAGGTTAATTGGTTATAATTAGCTTAATGTTAATTAAATTGTTGAATCCATCTTTATCTTCTTCTTTTTAATGATTTGATGTATCGATGTATATAGTCGATGAGTTTTCACTATTCACTTTAATTAATCATGAGGTCATACAAACTTTATCATTTTTACTTGAGTAGAAAATCTAGAAATAATTTTGGCCCTTATTAAGAATTTAAGATTCTTTAACTATATTTTATACGGTCCATTTCGAGGGAAAAATACAAGGAAAATGCTAAATATAGTCCTGGCTAGGGCGATGTGTAAGGTGTTCAAAAAAGAAATAATTTTTCAATTTAATCGTTAATCACATTGATGTTTGATTATGTGATTTTTGTTTAGTCTCATTAAATATTACCAATTGTAGAAATATATTTAATGCTTATTTTTAGTCTTAAGGGCTATGTATAGCATTAAATATTTTAACTCAAAATAAAAATTATTTGAGAATTTATGACAAATCATGCCTCATACATGTCACCAAATATTTCCATTTTTATATCCTTTCACATAGCATTAAAGAGTAAAGACTATATACTACTTATAACATTTTACATCAATCATACGCTTTTACAACTAAAATCTCTCGCATTTAAAAACTCATAATAATTCAATATATATATATATATATATATATATTTTTTTTTTTTACACTCTTTTAATCTTTACGAGTCTGATTCGATCAATTTCTGAGTTTATAATAGGTATTTTATTATTTATTACTCCCTTCATTTTTTTAGTTGCAACAAAACACTTTTCACACTTGCCGAGGCATATTTTAAATACTTTATAACTCTAATTAAATATTTGTATTAATTATAAAAATTATATATTAATTAAGTGCACACCAAGTCGAATCAAATGAGATCCATACTAACTATATTCCTCCTTACACATTAATTATAAAATTAAATCAAAACTAAAAAATTGAATAGTTCAACTTTTAAAATGTTGCAACTAAAAAAACGAAGGGAATATTATGTAAGAACAGAAGGGTATAAAAAGAAAGACCAAAGTGAAAGTATTGGTCAGACCGTCGACCATCAGTGAGTCCAACCCAAATACTATGTTATTTGTTTTTGGCCCAATCTGTTAGCGTGCTATATAACTGGCGCAGATTTTAGCCAAATTCAACCAGATTATGCACAACCAGATTTTGCACAAGTTTGAGCAAATTTTACACAAGTGTGAGTAAATTTTACAAATGTTCGATAAAATTAAGAATTGAAAATGAAATTAAGCAATTGAATTAATATATAGTGTCCATCTATGATTATATAATACATGGATAATAGTCCAATATATAATTCATAGTCCAATAACAAGCTCAAATCAATTAACCCCATCATTTGAATTATCAGGTATCAAAACTATCTAGTAATTTAGTATAACTCTTGTCAATCTTTCAATATGGGATATGTTGATTTCTTTTCATACCTTAAAGTAAATTTTATATAAGTTCAATCAGATTTTTAAGGTGAAGGCAATACCATCTCTTTGACCAAAACAAATTTTATGAAATGGGAAAATTTTAGGGAAAGAAAAAGATTAGAGAATTTGTCATCCATATTCATTAAATAATGTCCAAATTAGAAATATTGGACCACCCAAAATTGATATGAAAGGCATAGAGCATGGTGAAGGCATTATAGTTGGCATGCATGGTTTAATTAGTTATTATGAATTTATGATCCAATCGCAATTATGTTTAATTAGTGAAGTTAAGTTCATGCATCCCATATCTGTCAATTCTATCGATCAAAACTTATATGATGAAAAGCATTTAAGATTTTAAGCAATGCAATCTTTTTCAAACCCTACCTCTACCATTTACTTAATTTAATTTGTCCTATTCTTTCGTTGCTCTAATTTCTAATGTCGTAATAATTAGCATCTATTATTATAAGAAAGATTCCCATACATTATCTTATTGCTAGAAAAATGACAATCTTATAATTAACATATACTAATTGCATAATGTAATAACTTGCATGTGATCTTTTGCCCTATCCTCTTGCTTGCGACGATGGTGGTTAGAGTGGTTTCAAAGGAGTATTCAAGTAACATAAAAGAGAGTAAGTTCGAGAATAGTGTATAGCTTTGGATGGCTTCTTTATACTTGCTTTTGATTCCTTGTAGGATCACGGTGCAACTTAGACACTTTTTGGTATGTATGATCCGATCCTATATATGATGTTATTACAATGACAAAGTTATAATTTATTGTTTAACTACATTCAAGAAAATGATTACATCTTAACAACAAGTAGTGGCTAAAGCACTTAATTAGATGTAATTATTCCTACTAATTAAGGAATCATGTTTTAAAAATTTAGTCAATTAAACACCAACCCAACAAATAATTAAATTAAGCATTCATTAATTAAGTCATGTATGATATAATTACATACATATCATTGCCAAGGTGATTAGCTTAGTCCATTTTTGCATGAGGGGCGACCATGCTACAGCCTATCTACAGATAGTAAGATGTTACAAAAATGGTAATGCATCAAGAGACTTATTAATTATATAAACGTGAGTACTTCTACAATAACTTGTTAATAATGCAGGCAAAAAAAAAGTGCGGAGCAATAAACTGCAAAATGATTGTTGCTTCAAATGTAACTTGGATTTTCCGCCATAGGAATAACGGAATAAATGAAATATTTCAGTATATAAATGAATCAATTTTATTTTAACTTAGTCTGTCTATTTTTTTAGGTAGAAATTTCATTTCTAGAGTCCCATAACATAAGCAATCATTCATCATAGGTCAAATTATGAATACAAATAATATCCAAATACCAAATACACCTTCTATATATATATATATATATATAGTCGTAGTAGCTCGATCAACTAGCTATTTGGACTACTAGGAGTATGTGGTATGACTTGTGACAATAATCTTCCTCTATCCACCCAAAATAAAATAAGATAAGGTGAATATCAAATACCGAGTATATTGCATTGTCTCCTTTATCTAGTCCGATTTAATTGAATCGAACTAAAATATAAATGGAGTTGAACTAATGCACTAAGTGTATCAGCTATGAAATACTCCCTCTAATGCAAAAAAAGATTGAAATGTAAAGGTAGAAAATTTATTCAGTTTAATTAACTCAACAAAAATTATTTCAAATATAATTCATGCGAAGATAATTTTTTTTTTTTTTTACATTGGATATGTTTTGTTAAACTTATTTTAACTTCTAAATTATCTAATTTTTTTTATGTTAAAAAAATTCATTTGAACTTATTATTTTTATTTAAGCTTATTTAACTTTAATTTGCTAGAGTATCTAACCTTATCTGTGATGAAAATAAGGTTTGATTAGTTGAATAAAACATAGTCGATCATTAACCCATTAACGTAACTCGTAGTGCTTGCAATCTTCATATATATGTGTGATGTTCATTTGGTCAACTAATTAGTGCACATTTTCCTTGCACTTGAGAATCTAAAAATATACAAGCATTTCATCATTAAACATATGTGTATTAGATTCATTTCAAGATTATCTCAAATGAAACTTTATTAAAGTTGGGAGTACGACTGAAACAATTCATGCGCCTTACACTAATTACTACAGTAGATTGGAAAGAAACTTAGCAGTATAATCATAAAAGGAATAACTTGGATGTACACAATTTGCTTATTAAGCAATCATTTTGTTTTTTTTTTTTTTTTTTGGAAAAAAATATACCTCAAATTTTCGATTTTCAAATTCTATGTAGTACGTACGTAGATAACTTATAATGCGTGATGTACCTACTCTAGAATGAATAACTTGTGTTTAATACATGGTTCGAATAAAATACACGGTTAATAGATAGCTTGCGTAAGAACAAAAATTGATTTAATTAGTCATGAAAGTCCACATACATTGTCAAAATTTGAATGAATTAATTTATGTAAAGCAATAATACTCGTACAATGAAAATTAGAAATAAGGATAAATCATGTCCTATCTCCTGGAAATCAGAAAGAAAGTTTTAACCACTTGAGTTATCCCTCACTCTCAAATAAGAACTAATATGAGTAGTATTTCTTGGGAATTTATTTGCAAATTAATCATATATTATACGTTTCTTTTTTGGGGGGGGACATCTTAGCGTAGTCCTAATTATTAAAAATCTCAATGACCATCAACTATTTTGATTTTTATTAAAAGTTTTTTAAAATCAAAATTGATGGGTAAATATAGATTTTAATAAAATTCTCAAGTTTAGTTATCAAAAAACTAGTTCGATTTGGCCATTGTACTCGTTGTATGATCCAAGTATAAATCTTGATTGAACGAAGAAGACTTGAGTACTGGGTCCGAAAGATAATCTGAATGCCCTGCACAAGTAAATGAAAATTATTGGCCTTGGGGGTATATCCAGGATTCCAGGGAATACCCTTTCGATGCCTAAGTAAGCAAGTGTGGAATCAAGTAGTAAGAATGTAGTAACTTGAGAGTAATAAATGTTTTTGGCTGAAAGTGAATACTTGAGAATGTAATAAATATTGGGTATAGGGGTGTTAATGAGACGATACAGCTCGTGAGTTACTCGCGAGCTACTCGGTCAAAGCTCGGTCAATACTCGACTCGAATAAGCTCGGCTCGAGTTCGAGCTCGACTCGGGGTTCTAACGAGTCGAGACGAGCAAGCCCATACTCGACTCGAAAAGATCGTGAGTAGCTCGATATATAATTATATATAAGTAATTTTTTTAATGTATCCCAAACAAATTTTAAAAATTATACCCTTAATGGCTTAAGTTCTTATGTGTTGATTTAGCCGTTAAAAAAATTTATTTCCATCTCAACCGCCAAAATTCAAGCTAATAAATAAAACTTAAAAAATAAAAAATTGTTTATTTATTTAAACAATAAAAAATTGTTCTAAATTTCTTAAAATTGTAAAATATTTATATAGCACATAACTATATAAATTTGGAAGTTTTTAAGATAATTATGTAATCTTTTGTTTTTATTAGTTACTTCTAAAGACAATTAAGAAAAATTTATTTTCAAGTTGCTCATTATTATGAATTTGAGCTTCATTCGATTCGAGCTCGAGCTGAGCTCACCTTGTGTTCTACCGAGTCGAGTTCGAGCTCCATTTTAAAAGTTCGCGAGCTTTCGAGCTCAAGTCGAGCTAGAGTTTTAAGTTTCGAGTTCGAGTCGAGTTTAATGATACTCGAGCTCGACTCGCATCATTAACACCCCTAATTGGATATTTATAGACAAGTGACGAGTGATAAGTGGGTCAGTTTATGGTCCTGGCCGAAGGTTGAAGGACCATTGGAAGGCTGCTTTGCCATTGGATCTGATCAGTCTGTCATTGGGCCTAATTAGTTTTGTTCTAATTTAGGCTACTTGAAGCCCAAACCAATTTGCTAATGGGCCTGACCCGTTGTAATTCCAAGGGCCCAAATCAGGGTATTTGAGTACCCCAAACAACGGGTATATAGTATATACAATATTAGTTCGGTTGTTCGAATTTGGCTCATGGACTTTGTAATGGACACGCTAATTGCTTGATCCAATTATCCAAATGCCTAATTGCACCTTGCACGTACTCAAGATGCTGATATGCATTATGGATGACAAATTGCCCTTGTAGCAATAATATATAATTTGCAACCTTAATATTGTGTACATTTTAAACGCTATTACTAGTTATACTCAAACTAATATAAACTCCTTGATGATAGTGTAAACGGTTTTAACATACCAGTGCTGCTGTCTGAGAGCGTGCGCTGATTAACTCGCTAATTAAGTAGATGATAGCTTGAGTTATGCAATATTGTAATTAACGAATTGTTAAAACAAGACTGAATCAAGATATTTCGGAAACCAGTTGTCAAGGAGCCACCAAATTAAACAACTGGGAAGAAAAAATCGAAGCCAAACACAAGTTAAAGACGACTTGGGTTATAAGATTGTGGTAGAGTAGCCAAGTGTTCTGGTTCAATTCCCTTGTTGAAGGGAGAAAGCTTTTTAGAGAGAAAATTAAGTTTGCATAGAAGATTCAGCACTGCCATTCTGCCAACAACTGATTATATTGATATGGAATGCTTAACAAATGTAGACTCTCATGTACGTTTGAACATCTTATGCATTGCTGTTTGCGGATGATGCTACTACTGCGCTACACTGAGCTGGAGCAATTTCAGTGATCATATCAAATGTGTTCCGGACCCTGAGAAATATCAGAAATATAAATCCAAGATTAGAGATACAATTTCCTTGTAAAGATGTACTATTTGAGGTACTTGAAGTTAATGCAAGGGATTTCAATACTCCTGCTGTCTTCAAATTCATTTGTTTTGGTGGTCTATAACACTAACTAATTATAGGCTCTTGTATCAGTTGTATACCTGTATAGTTGTATGCACCTAACTAACAGTGAAGCCAAGTCTCAAACATCAAAACATATCTTATTACACAATCTGATTGAACCATGTAAGCTAGTTACATACAGGTTATATCATCATATATAGCTGCGGCAAAATGATGGTAAGATGTTCACACCATTGGCCACCAGCTATTGTCTATCTACGCGACTATGCTGGATATGGATATGGATATGCAGAGTTCTTTGTACCGTTAAGAACAGCCTAATATTGAAGCCTGCAAGCAGAAATGCACTCTCCGATGAAAACCATTTTATGTTCACATTTTCAGTATTTTTGCAAGGCAGCTGCTGAATTTATTGTGCAAATATACTCCATATATGTTATGAGAAAAAACAAAATGCAAAACCATGTATTATAACTTGTGACATGTGAATGCATACTTGATCTGACCGTGTGTAGCCAAGAACAAATTAAATTTGCTGGTCTCTTGGATTATGCATTCATTGTTTCATTACATTGCTCTAAATTTACTTTAAAATGCGCAACGAACGCCACAACCTTGTTACAAAGGGTCCAAAGGTCTTCAATCAAAACCATCACTGCTCCTTACTTTTGCTCAATTTGTCACAAACCTTAGTTGTTGATGATCCCTTGGATTCTATATTTATACTGCGCGCTCAAAACCTACTCCAATCCTCCAAAGTGTGCAATTATTTCACTACACATAGCCTTGTTTACGTAATAGTTAATAGTGTCACACACCTTCATATCAAGCATTGCTATAAAGGTCGAAGCTAATCAAGCAAGCAGCATATATATTATTAGCGCATGATGGTGGCCCACTTATTGTGATCCGTCTATTTCCCTTATTATCTGAAATGACGCTTTTAAAGACCGGTCGATTTTATTTCCTTAAAAACAAAAGAGTACCGCACATCTTTGTAATACAATAATAATTATAAAAAAGAAAACTGAATCTTAAAACTAAATGTATAAAACAGAGGACCAGCTTATTTTTTCTTTATTCATTATTGACTTCTCCAAGAAATGCATGGGGTTTGGTACTTTGGTCCTTTAATAAACATTTATGTCACTATATGTCTATATATACCTATCAAGTACCAACGAGGCATGAAACCTCTTAAAAGTTGATTCACCCTAGAAATTTAACAATTCAAATTGTAACTAACCCAAAATTAAAGTACTATGCACAATTTCCATTTAGGTTGCACGGAGTCGGGAACGGGGTCGAAAACGAATACGGATGCGGGGACTGAAAACGGATACTCTGAAAAATATTGTTAATGGGTGCGGTAAATTATAACATGAAGAATCGGAATCGTCCCCATTACGGGGACGAATCGGGTTCAGGGACGACAACCCAATAGAAGTATCCATGCTACATAGATCTCAAATTTGATAAACCCCACAAAACATAATTGAAGGGCCTTAACTTTAAAGTAATACTCCAACCTAACCAACTTATTTGACAAATCAAAGCAATTAACCTACTATTGTATGGCATTTGGGCAATAGTTTAAAATTCTTTCATAGTTTTACCGTTAAATTTAACGGTAAACCTACCGTACAAAATAATTTGGTAATAAATGACAAAATCACACGTGAAATTAATGTTTAATTTGATATAATGTTTTTATTTTTAGCACCTTACAACGATTACGTAGATCACTTTCCCAAATTACAATAAACTAAGCTAATTACATTTTCTAGAGAAATTAGCAAATATCACATTACTTTTTCTTAGTTTCCTTCACAAATACTCCTAGGAAAGATGAGATTAGAACAAGGAAAAAAGATCCCAAAACATATGTAAGTGTAAATTTGTAATGTATCACACATTCACACATATGATCTACATTCTACATGACTACATCTCACATATCCTACACCAAAGATTCAAAAAATGCAACAAAAGCAAAAAAAAACGAAAGTGACACAACTAAAGTAAGTAAATCATTACTTTTCTTCCTTTCCCCACATGAGTAAATCATGTTACAAGGCTCTATAGATCCCGACCAACTATAATATTTCGTGATGAATTTCAAGTAGGCATGTTGGCCAAAACACATCCCTACATCTTACAAGAGTTTAATCACAAATAATCGTCTCAATTAAAATGATTTGTTTTCTTCATACGAGTATATAAATGATACAATCCTGATGAATATAGCGAATAATTCGGATAATTATTTAACCATTCTCCAATATGAAACAACTAACGCATATATAATAGACTAATGGAGTATAATTTCTATACATCATCCTCGAGATCAGATTAGAAGATATCGAGAATCTCGAGGATGCGACGATTACAAAGGGGACACAAACCACGGTTAAGCCACAACTCCCTAGAGCACACCCTACAATACGTATGACCACATGGTATAAACGCAGCACCCTTTTTCCTTCCCATGCACACGCAACACACCATATCACCACCACCACACTCACTCCCTTCACCACCTCCACCACCACCCTTGGATTTATCTCTCATCAACTCACAACCGTCCGATGTCTCCTCTAATAATCTCATCAACGACACCCGCGACGGTGTCGATAACCTTCCACCTTCAATAATCCCTTCGTCCACACCGTACCCTCCGCTGCTCTCCACCGCACGGAATTCCCTCTCAGCTGCCAACGCAGCAGCTAAGTTCATCCCTTCTTCCTCATTAACTGGCCCCACCTCTTGCTGACGTGTCACACTCTGTTCTTCTCCTTCTTGTACGACGTCGTTTATGTTTACATTTATGTTTATATTTTCCTCCTCTAGTGGAGATGAGCTTGAGTTACCATCATACCGCCACGTGACAATGCCACAACAGCTTATAACGTTAAATCCTAGCCGTTCCTTTATAACCTTCCAACGGCTGATATTGTTGTTGTTGCTGTTATTTGTTTCTTCTTCATTCCCTTCGTCATCTCGGCTCGTGGCGCGATCTCCACCGTCCATTTTCTCAATAGTGAGAAGATCAAGGAGAGTTCTGATCCTTCTTTGATCGGACGATCGCCGAGGCGGGTGTCGAAGTAATGGACGGTCTTGATTCGCCGGACTATGAGTCACTATTGTGCTCATCTTTGCACTCTATCAATTCTCCAAATAAAAAAAAAATAAAAAATTGGATATGGATGCAAATATAATTGTTAACAAGAATGACTGAATGAGTTACTTGAAAAATGAATAATTCATGTAAAGTCGTAAACTAACATGTAATACTCGTGAGAAAAGAGATAAATTTAGAATAGGGTAAAATTGGAGGGAAAATAAAATTGGAGATTGCAAAAAATCAAAAAAGAAATTGAGAGAAATTTGAAAGAAGGGAGGAGTTAAAATGGTTATATAATTTCATGTGAGGGGGAATTTTTGGATGGTGTGATGAAGTGGGGCCCAAGGAAAAAGAAGGAAGTCAAAAAGGAGGATAGAGGGAGGGGGACGTGAGAAGATGAAATTGAGAAAGGAATGGTTTGGTGTGCCAAATGCCAGCTTCATAAAGATTTTAAACTTTAAAAAAATTTAAAGTAGTGAGTAGTAATTTTGAGATTTGAGAGATATATTGGAGAAAGTAAAAGACAAATTAGAATGAAGAAAATTAAAGGGTGGGATTTACAACTTACAAGGTCCCATAACAAGGAGAATGAGGTAACTAAAAGGAAAAAAAAAAAAAAGAGATTATAAATAGTGATGTAAAGTGGGGAAAGGGGATAAAGAGCATTGGTGTTGGTATCATACTATCATCGTGTATTGGTGTGTTGTGTTAAAGATTGGCGCTAAGTTTTTGGGTTTTTGATGTTAAGTATTGTCATTTGTCATTTGCCATTTGCCATTTGCTAATTAACACAAGTTGTTGAAACTAAGTAACTAGTACTCCATATATGACTATATACGTTCATTTTGATAATAAACAAAAAATAAAACCCACTAATATAACTAAGTAACAAGCTAATGACACCCACTAATATAATTATATCTATTCTTTATATAATTGTATACACTATTTAATATGTGAAATATTTGAGCATGTGGATTTTAAAGAATACTCATATAACAGTAGCGGTCTCACTTAAATGCATCTCTGGTTTTTTTCTTTTAATTATATAAGTAATAGTACTCATGTGATAAGCGACTTACAAAACTAAAAATTAATTATTAATAAGGTAAATAGTAATTTTAGATCTTGATAATTGTTTAATATATGATTTGTAGATCATTTGTATTTTACAAAATAACTATATATTATATAATTAAATAACTATATGTTATATAATTAATTATATAATGAGTGGGATAATACATGATGAAAAATATTTGTATGAATGAAATAATCGAATACCACCGTATACACTACAAAAATAAAATTTCATTACACAATAAGAAAGTATAAGAAAAATATTAGAAATAATTCACCAATTAAGAAAAGTTCACAAATAACTTGATGAGTTAAACTAAGCAACGCAAACAAGAAATTATCAAATAAAAATTTATGGAAAACATCTAAATATATAAGTGCGCAAATTCCAAATTTGAAGAATTGGAGGCTTTTGACTTTTTGAGTGAGTTGTACGAGTACTAACAAGCTAATTAACCAAAGAATGAACACTTGCATGAGTTAGTTAAGGCTCCAAATAAAGTCAACTATATATAAGTCTATCAATTAATGTAATCAATGTGATATTTGGTCCCCATTTACTAATTACAAATTTACAAGGACATAGTGAAATGTGATTTTTGAATTGGTCCTCCTATAATTTTGTAATTAACTTAACTACTTTGGTAATAGTTGGTATATTGTTTTCAAAGGGATTAACTTAATTACATGAGATTACATTACAATATCAAAGTTAATCGCATAAGAATTACCAATGTGTGGCATTTGTTTTTTTTTTTTTTTACTCTTGATGATATCTTACTAGGACAGGGTTTACAAATTAAAATTTTACATGTACTTTGTAGTGTAATAAAATATTGGACTATATATCTATGTAGTAACTCTTTTGGCTTATAAATATTTGAATTCATATTTACGGCATTTATAATGTGTTTGGATACAATTTTTAGAAAGGGGGGGGGGGGGGGGAGGGAGGGTTGTGGGGGGGGAGGGGTGGATGTAAGAAGTTTTGTAAGTGTGGAGGGGGGGGGGGAGGGAGGGAGGGGTTTTTGTAAGAAGTAATGTGTAAGATTTGGTAAGAATGTATTGTATGTATGTTTTGTTGTGTATTGTTGGTGTAGAAGTTTGTAAGAAGTTTAAAGTTAGTTAATGTTTAATTGATATTGTGTTGGGGGGGGCGAGGGTTGGGGGGGTGGGGGGGGGAGGGGGAGGGGTTGTAGAATGTTGGGAGGGGTTTGGGGGGGGGGAGGGGTTGTGTTAAGATTGGTGTATGTAAGAAGTTAAGGACGGGGAGGCGTGGGGAAGAAAGAAGTGGGGGGGGGGCGCGGGGGGGGGGGGGGGGGGGGGGAGGGGGGGGGGGGGGTGGGGGGGGTGGGGGGGAGGGGGTTGTAAGATGGGGGGGGGGGGGAGGGGTTTGTAAGAAAAGGGGGGGGGGGGGGAGGGCGGGGGGGGGGGGGGTTGTTGTGTATGGAGAAGTTGTATAGTGTAAGAAATAGTTATTGGGGGTGAAGAAGTTGTAAGATTGTAAGAGCGTGGGGTGGGAGTGCGGGGGGGGGAGGTGAAGAATGGCGGGGGAGGGGGGGTGGGTGGGGGAAGAAGGGGGGGGGGGGAGGGGCCGGGGGGGGCGGGATGGGGAGGGGGGGGGGGGGAGGGGGGGGGGGGGGGGGCCTTCGGGGGGGGGGGTCGGGAGGGGGGTTTGGAGGGGGGGAGGGGTTGGTTTGGGGGGGGGAGGGGGGGGGGGGAGGGGTGTAGGGGGGGGGGGGGGAGGGGTGTTTGCTCTTTGTCTGTTGATTTTGTAGAAGTTAAGTTGGTTGTTATGTAAGGTTGTTTGTTTGAGGGGTGTATTTGATTGTGTTTGTTTGTAGGGTGTTGTAAGGAGAAGTTAGTTAAGGAAATTTGTAAGAAGTTAAGGAAGGGGAAGGAAGACGAAAACAATTTCTCCCTTTTGGAAAGAAAGAACAAGAAGAGAGAGTGAGGGAATTCTGATTGTAGCAATGGTGGAGTGGTGATGAATTGGTGGTCATGTTTGTATGGAAGCTTTCAATTCAAATCATCTCAATTTTTGAAGGATTTGTTTTTTTAAGGATGGAAAGAATCAATATCCTTCCATTCCTCTTCCTCCCAATTCATTCACCTCCCAATTTTGCTATTCAAGTGGAGGAAATTTCATCCCTTCCTTTTCTTCTCCTTAATTTCTTTCCCTCTAGTTTTCTGTATCCACACAAGCCATTAGGATGTGTTGACTATGTTCTTAACTCTTCATAGGTAAGAGCTGAATCACTAACCTATCTCGTCATTTATTATTCATTTAGGTTAACAGCTATTTTAATAACAATCTAATAATTCTCTTTTGAGTAAGTTTGAATTCTAATCGTTAGCTAAACACTACTTGCTCAAACAACTATATATTTGATTTATAAGTTTATTGACAATCTTTCTCCTTATTGGCAGGATTATTCTCAAGCAAATTAATTAGCTACTTGCATAATTTTGCTACAATGGCTAAGGAGTTTTAGAAATTGCAAAAAGGTTCCTAATTAATTAATATACAATTATTGGAGATGCTACAGCTAAATCAGTGCTAACTTATGGCCTGTTTACTTCGGCTTAAAATCCGTTCAGTTCCGTTCATTTCAGCTCCGTTCAGTTCAGTTCAGCTCTTCCCTTATTTTGCTATTCATTAATCCTTCATTAAAAAAACTTTCTGTTCAGTTCAATTCAGCTCCAATCAGTTCAATTCAGCCATTTTCAGTTGAAGTAAACAGGCCCTTAGGTGTTGTTTGGTTCACATGGGAAATTTTATTTTATGGAAAATTTTTGCTTTGCTAATTTCCTAGGAAATAAGAAATTTTGTTTGGTTAGTTGATGGGAATTAAAATTTTCCATGGGAATTTGAACTTACCAAGGAGAGCCTTGGTAAGTTATTTTCACCACTTTATAGGAAATAAAACTTCCTAGGAAATTCAAATTCTTATACTTTTGTCAACCAAACAACACAACTTTTATTAATTTCCTAGGCAATTGTATTTCTTATGCTATTGGATGTCAATCAAACAAGAGCTTAGTTAAACTTATTAACACTCGTATATCTTATTTTGGTCCTTTGGACAATTGAATTCTTCTCCTTAATATTCACATATTGGAGTGTTTTTATCAACTCCCCTTGTCAATTCGTGTGTCTTAATCTCTTTCACATGTTATAATTAATGTATAATCATCATCACTTTCAATTATAGATAAATGGACCGATAAGTAACAAATTAAATTACATTTGTGAGGCTTTGTTTTAGGGCCTGTTTACTTCAACTGAAAACAGCTGAACTGAAAGGTTTTTATGAAGGATTAATGAGTAGCAAAATAAAAGAAGAGTTGAACTGTAAACAGCTGAACTGAACTAAAATTTTTTATAAAGGATTAATGAGTAGCAAAATAAAAGAAGAGCCGAGATGAACTGAACTGAACGGAGTTGAACTAAATTAAACTGATTTTAGGCTGAAGTAAACAGACCCTTATTTCTTATTTTTGACCTTTCTCAGATGGTCTATATTCATTATTCAATGACGCAACTCATTTAAGCTAATCATTCCAAATTTAACAAAACAAAATATGTACAGATATTATTTTTATTAACACAATACTAATAATTCAACTTTAAATAATGGAGAAAATGGTCAATTTTATGAATTTGAGTCTAACAAATTTATAAGTGACGACCAATGATTTATCAAGGATTAATATAAACATATTACTATTAAATTATGGTTTAAAGCATATAAAATAATAAATATTCAATGAATCAGCTAACTAAGCTACCTACTCTTATACATAGTATTTGAAAAACCTCACATCTTTGATCACCTAAAACTAAAAGTCTTCAAGTAGCTCCAACCTAATTAGTGACGAGTCTTGCTTGCTTAACTAACTTTCTTGATTACATAATCACATTTTTTTTTCCTTTTCAAGATTGAAATAGAGGTTGGACGTTGGCAAATTGTCTTATTTTATGAATGATTCCTTGTTAATAGACATGTTAACTAATTTATATCTCATATATGCTAAATATTAAGATATTGTAAGATCATTTTGATGATGACCCTTGAAAACTGATATAATAATGTCCTAAAAGTAAAGCATATTTGTACGTAACTAATAATCACTCCTAAAGCTTAACTTAGTTAGCTAGGCATATATAAGCTTCATTTCATGCAACATGATCTTGGATCAAAGATACATCTTCTCTTCATGTATGTGAATAAGTGAATTTGTTAGTTGTTACGTTTTGGGTTAAAGACAAATGTGATCTAGCTAATTGATAAGAAAAAGAGAATTTGGACTACAAATTAGCATGCCGAGACTTCATGTCAAAATCAATTAGCAGTAAAAATAAGTAATTTTAAGGCCTACAAACGAGTTTGAATGTATTCTGTTTTTCTACAATGCAGGACAACTCACAATTGGACTCAACATTAGTATTCTTCTTTAAGAGAAAAAAGAGTAATCCTTGTAATTAGTGTAGAAGTTTCTTCATCAAAATGAGGAAAGTAAACATCAACTTTATAGGTCTATATCAATATGGAATCACTAAGTAACTAGCTCCAAATCTCCAATTATTAGACCAAGGCCATAAGTATAAGAAGCTTGACTTTTCAAGATGAGGTACAATGATTACATAAAGATTAGGTTACTATCATCCCCTACACACGTTCTTTGTAGAAGAAAAGGGATACAATCATACAACCATACCCTATATCATTAAGTTGGATAAGAAACAATGGAAGAGCTAGCTAGGCAACAACAAGAACCAAGTCCCCTATAAGTGACAAAGTCATGAGTTCGTTGGGTTAGCTTTCAATGCCATTGATTTGATTACACTAGGGGTGTGCAAGATTTTACGGTTCCGAATTTCCGGTCCGAAATTTTCCGATTCCGTTCCGAAAAATCGGAATTCCGATTAAGATTTTTGAAAACCGAAAAAACCGGATCGGATATCCGGTTTTTTAAACCGGAAACCGGATCGGATACGGAATGGATTTTTAAAAAATCGGATTCCGGATTTTTAAGGAAAACAAAATCCGGAATTCCGGTTTTCCGGATTTTTCCGAATTTTTCCGGATTTCCGATCCGGTTTTTAAGGGTATATGTGTAAATTTTAGAGAAAATTCTAGTATATAATTCGGAACCGGATATCCGGATTTCCGATCCGGTTTTTCCGGATATCCGAATTTTCGGAATTCCGGTTTTTCCGGAACGGATACGGAATCAATTTTGTTGGTTCCGAAAATCCGGATATCCGAATTTCCGGATCGGAAAATTTCCGATTTCCGGTTTTGCACACCCCTAGACTACACCGTGTACGCTACTACTAGGTAAGGCTTGGAAGCGTGAGGTGCCCTTGATTATTTACCATCTCAAATCCACACTTATGTTTGGTTTTTGGATTGACGGTTTGTACTTTGGAGAATCATGGTGTTTTGGGTTGTTCCAAAATGAAAAAAATATACAATGTCAATTTAACCGCAAGAGCTCGTATAGCAACTTACCTATTTTGGTTATTTAAAGATGACATACATCGAGTCAAGCTAGCATAGTGTTTTGGCACCAAAAAAAGCATAACACGTCACAAGCACAAGATATACACTGGTACACATAATGATGTATAATTAGTTATGGGTTGATTTAGGTTGCACATTTATCTAATAGGGTCACAACAAAATATAGTAGTGTTATTTTAATTCATACAATGCACGCAAGCTTGACACCGTGGGTTCATGGGGTGGTCAATGCTTGGTAGTCCAATGATCCAATCAAGATTATGACACAACGAGACATGTATGTTTTGTCAATAGTTCATTCTTATCCAACCTCAGTTTCAAATACGCCACAACTCAATTCCATCTTTGATCTTTAGGTTTATCATTGTATTATTTCTAATGAATAATCACTTTATTGGATCCACAAATCCATTCCACCGGTGATGTAGGCGGGACACTAAGTCAGTACTTTCATAAAAGTAATCCTTCAATAATTTGGGGCTAAGACAACAAAGTGTGTTGGATTCTGCCACAAAAATTTATAATAGGCCCAGCCCACCGCAAATTACGTGATTAGATTGTCTTAGCATTCTTTGATTGTATTAGATTCTTTCCCGAAAAGAACTATCTAGATGTTTGATTTTATGCTACATACCAAATTTGAGTTACATACTTAGATGAAGCCAAATCATTGGTAACCCCTCATTATTCCATCATAATTCTAGTTTAACTTGTCTTTGTACTGTTATTCCCTAATTTGTTCATTTTTACGTGTCACGAAGTTTGTGACACTAACACCTTTGCCTCACTCTTTTCTATACTTTCTCATTAAGAAAAAAAAAAAAAAAAAGCTATTTTTTTTAGTTCTGAGGGGTGCCGGGTTATTCATAGTGATGTGTTTAGCTAAATATATCACAATGATTAAAGTGTATTAATATCATATTACCAACATAATACATCATATCACAATTACTTATACGAAGTATAATAGTATATTAACAACATACCACCTATAGGGCATATCATGTTACACGAGAGTTTCTAATATCATTATACTACATCTGTTTCATATTATTTGCAACGATTTGATACAACGAAGAGAGGAAAAATGTCTAATCATTGCAATAATGTGAAACAGGGATAGTATTATAGATTAAAGAGATCATATTACAACTTATCTATATTATTTAATATATAAATTTCACACTTTTACCATTTTGATATGTTTAACTAAACATATCACTGTTATTAACTAGGAATTCCCCATTATTTAAGGTTGAAAATGATCAATGACCTTAGCCAAGGTTCTCCAAGTCTATATTTCCAAATTCCTAATGCCTCGAAACCTGAGAAAAAGTGGATAATGAATCCTTCTAGATGCGTGTATCGAGGTTCAGACATAAGGCTCTTTTTTTATTGCTTTTCAAAGGCATCGATCTCTAAATTAAGAGCTCAACCTCCTCAAGTAATGGTTGAGTGTGTGATAAGTTTTATTGTACAATCCAATTTGCGTGGAGGTGCAATTGCAAACTAAAAACGTCACGCTTTAGTTTTTAACGCACATCATAACATAAACTCAACATAATAAGCACACCAAACTATAATATTGAAGTTTTACTTGGTCAATTAATGATAGCTCTAACATGATAGACATATAGGTGTAGTGGGGTAGGCCAATGCCGACTCAACCCTTTGAAATTGAGACACTAAACCCAAACAATTTAACAATGGCCAAGCCATTAGTTCTAATGTAGCCAACGGACACATAAACTTGACACAAAACATAACATAACACAAAGCCATCTTAATTTAAGAGAAATATTACATTACCAATAAACATAATATTATTGACTAATTGGTTAATTCAATTACGGAGTACATATTTTTTATGTGTGGTTATCAATCCTCCATCAATATGAATTTTTTTTTGGTGGTTATGAATTTATTGAGTACTTGTTGTAGTTGTTTATAACATATCATTGTGTTTCACATGCAAAGTAGAATACCTATAACAAACTCCTTGACAACACCAAAAATTCATTTCTTTAAAAAAAAAAAAATCAAACTCAAACACCATTAACCCAAAAAAAAAAATCCCAAAAACAAAAAATTAATCCTTCTTCCTCATACACAATCAAGCAACAAACTAATATAATCATTAAAAAAAAAATGTCAATCATCTCACAATTGTACCAAATCCCCAAATTACCCCCACAAATAACCCCCAAACCGAACCTCCTCCCCCTGAAGTCAACCTTGTTCACCCCAGGGGCAAAAAAGGGAATCCGCAGTCACACCCTTTTCAGCACTGTCAAAGGGAAAGCGACGTCAGCAGACGATGAGTGGGGCCCAGAGATGGCGTTAAAAAACATAGAACCGACAAGTAACGGAGGAGCAGCAGTAGCTGTCGCGGAAGAGGAGACAGGAGGTGAGGTGGAGGAAATGTATAGGTTGAAAAAACAGTTGGTAGATTCATTTTATGGGACAGATAGAGGGTTGAAAGCAAGCAGTGAAACAAGAGCTGAAATAGTGGAGTTGATTACTCAGTTGGAAGCTATGAATCCTACCCCTGCTCCTACTGATGCTCTTCCTCTTCTTAATGGAAAGTGGATTTTGGCGTGAGTATTTATTTATTTATTTATTTTATTTTATTTGTTTGATTTTGGGAAATTATAGAGTTTTTTTTTATTTGGTTATGTGGTGTGGGTAGTAATGTAATATCATAGGATGATACGAGTATTAGTTTAGGTTGGTATTGGAGAATAGGAGTGTTGTTAAAATGTATCCGAATGAAATAAGTAAGGAAAGGGATCAAGTCCCCTTATGGTTAGGGGAAGGAAGAATGAGGGACATATTTTCCCTTTTTCTTTAATAAACACTATCCCGTGTCCGCCTTCTTTTCCCTTCCAGTGGTGTTTAAGAAAACACTTGGCTTATTACTAAAGTACCTCTCATACTCAGATGATAAATTTGGATCTTTGATATTGCAGATACACGTCGTTTGCAGGTTTGTTCCCACTGTTGTCCCAGGGCAGGTTACCTCTGGTCAAAGTGGAAGAAATATCACAAACTATTGACTCAACCAGTTTCACCGTCCAAAACTCTGTGCAGTTTTCGGGTCCCCTGGCTACAACATCTCTCAGCACCAATGCCAAGTTTGAAGTCCGCAGCCCCAAGCGTGTCCAGGTATCTACTCAAATGCTTCTTCTGATCATATAAGCGATGAATATGCATGCATCATCTAGTTACTTAGTCAATTAATCGGCTTCCTTATTTGCTTTTACGTAAGCTGTAGGCCTGTACCAATGAATTAGCTTCGTTTACCAGTCAGTCATCTTAAATAGTTTGTAATGATGATCGAGCAGTTAATACTTAATAACATTTACCTCCTTCATGCTTTAGGACTTGTATAGAAGCTATATTATTCATTTGAATTAAGCTTGTCAATTCCCCTAGCCTCGTAAGCTCTAGACCCTGGGCCACTGCTCTTAGTATTTTACAGTTGGTTCGATTTGGTGGAGTGAAAGGAAGAGTCTATTATACCAAGTAATTAAATTTAGATTTCAGTGTCGATATAGCATTTTTGAAATTGGAGGGATGATAGCTTATTCCAAGTTAAAAAATAAACATTGTTGATTAAGACACACAGTAAGAGATTTCTCTGATAGATTTTAGGAAGTTTTTGTCATATGATTGATTAAAATATGATCTCACAAGCCTGTATCCCCTACTTTTATATCCACAAGAAGTATGTAATCGAAGCAGGTACCAGCAGGCTTGGTTTCAGCTTGTATACCACATATATACTATTGAGTCTTTAACTGCAATCATTTGTTGTACTCAATTTTTATGCTTATGGAATTGTTCTGATCGGCTCAAATCTCCTTGTGCAGATTAAATTTGTGGAAGGAGTCGTTGGCACTCCCCAAATAACCGACAATGTAGTTCTACCAGAGAACGTGGAGTTTTTGGGTCAAAAGATCGATCTTACACCTTTGAAGGGCTTGTTTGATTCAGTACAGGACACTGCTTCATCAGTTGCTAAGACAATTTCCAACCAACCACCAATAAAATTCAACATCTCTCAGAATGCAGAGTCATGGTTGCTGACAACCTACCTCGATCAAGAGCTTCGAATCTCCAGGAGTGACGCAGGCAGTGTCTTTGTTTTCATCAAGGAAGGCAGCCTTCTCTTGTCATCCTAAACTAAGCTTAGATGCACCTTAGCTCTACAGTGTACGGTGCTCTAGTAGAGGTTTCATACTATGTTGAATAAATCTAGTGTTGTGAATGATGATACGTACAAAGCTGTAAGTAATTAGGTTGCAGGAATGGAACTCTGTATAATGGAGGGTTAATAAATACTCGAACTCCTATTTAGATATCTGTAAAAAAGTTTTAAATAATACTCTGTATAAGAATGAACTTGTGTGATGATATTCTCTTGCTGTTTGCTGCTACTTATATGTTGTAGTTCAGGTTATACTAAAGACATAATGTAATGTAGATTTACGGACCTGTATTTCATATGTTAGACCCACTTTCGGTTAATTAGTAAACATTAATGCAACAAAAAAATACAAAACCTAAGCAGGAAGATTAACTCTCTAGCTCTGTGCATTTGTATGGACTGTTTCGTGGAAAGTCAGAATGATACAATTGCAGGCACTTTGCAGAATGATTATTTATGGAGCACACATAGAGGGATACTCTATTTTATAAGTATGCAGTACTTAGACAAGAGTTTGTTACTCATGTAATTAGATTTTCTTGGAGATTTTGCATCATTTTATTCTGACTATATAGTATTGAAAAATATCAGTCCTCAATTTCAATTCATCAGTGACACTTACAGCAAAAGAAAATATCAGTACAAACCTGGTGAAAAGCCTCTAGTATAATCCCCCTATACTCGACAGAATTCATTGAAATGTAACACTTGAGTATATAGCGGAGATCCTTTGGCTCTTTTATGTGGTTTGCTAGTATCACTTCTACCATGGACCGCCTAAAGTCTTCCCTGGGATCATGAGACGATTTCTCCATAGCAAGCATCAGAAGTAACCTTTTGTTGTTGCTGGTGTCCTTAGTGACACTGTTAATGTTATTGCTGCTGCTACTACTACCAGCAGCATATGTTACCACCTTCTTTTGCTTCCTTTTTCTTGCTTCCATCAATCTTCGTGCTCGATCTTCCTCGCTTTCCTTAATCATTTGATCTAATCTCTCTTGGACCATGATATGTGCAAGGCTTGAGACTGATGCATAACGGTCTGACGAACTTGAACTGTTGCAACCCTCTTCTGTTGCTGTCCTGCAGTTAGTACAGCATAAAGCTCTGCACCCTCCTGTCTTCTTAGACTTATAACTCCTTTGCCCTTGCATTTTATTGTTAGATATTGCCCTTAAGTTTGTAAGAGATTACGATTCTAATCACATAATTACTCACTTAATTAGCGATATCTGGCACGTGGGGTCTCGCTAATATGATTGTGTTCTGATTTCTGATACTGAGGATATTGAAGGATATATCAGCAAGGCAGATGGGAAACATTAGCCAAATTGGTTTGGTCTATTATAGTATAAACATTATAATTATTATATGAAAGTGATTATGATGTTTTGTTTACTTTTTTTCACTGATGAGATTAAATGAACTTTTGTAATACTACATTGTGTGCTATCTTGCTGGAAAATTTGATCTACTACTAACTAGCAGTAGTAGTATATGGGACCATGTTTATATATCATCTAAGTAGGTGAGTAATGCTGATTATGATGGTAAAGGATAGGTTTAACTAACTTTACATGTCATTTTTGTGTAGTTTAAAGTAACTTTTTGATGATTATACATAAATTTGTGTAGTTAAAAGTTACTAACATGATGTTAGTGTCAGATAATTATATAGTACTAACTATTGTGTGCTTGCTACATATATTGATATATGCAATAGGCCGTTTATAGAATGATTATCGTTTGTTTTTCAACTTGTTAATACATCGTATGACTGGACTTATTTTGTGTCCTTTGGCACATTCAGTGAGATCATATTGGCAGATTACACGTCGGAAGTTTGCTTGTTAGTTCAGAGGAGTGATGAGTAAAATCGACTATATCAGCATCACCTAAAGGCCCTATAGTGCGGGTGTAGTGGGTAACACCATATATGGTCTTGAGTACAGTGTGTGATATGAATGAGGGAGGATGAAACTCGGAAAACACCCTTACGGTGTGATCTTTGAGCTTCTGCCTCATTTATGATACGCGCTGCACCTCAGCTGTAGGTTGTGCCATTGTGACTAATTTTTAGAACAACTAGAGTATAACCTTACATTGTCAGTTATTTTTTCTGAGATACAATAATGCAACCCTTAATGAAGATAATGAAGCATCAAAAACTTTGGATCATAATAATTCAATACCTTATTATTGGACTGCAAACTTTTGGTAGGTCAGGTGAAAGCACAAATAGGAGGGGTACCCTGAGGCCAGGGAGCCTGCAGATTCAATGAAACAAGGCTTTTTTTGCATCTGTTCTAAGATATCCAAATTAAAATGAAACTAATCACATGTATAAAAGCAAATGATATATTATTAGCAACAAAAACATATATCAATTGCATAAATATCCAACTTTTGCTTGACATAGCACATTAGAGTATTGAAAAGGCTACCCTAAAAATAGAGCAAATAAGAGTTGAATATTGAAATTTCCTTGTTAAAGAAACTCATTTGAAGGTCAGCATTAGGTGCTGATCCATTGAAACAGGACTTCAATTTCTTTGAGCAAGCTGAGTTAGGCCTTAGGACTTGGTACTGTTTCTTCGTCTCAAAATACTTGCTCAATTTACTTTTTGACCAATAAAGTTGAGAAATTTGATTATAGTTTAGCGCATGACGCTTGTACATGAATAATAATTCTTGTTAAAATTTTCAAATACATGAATTTAATTTTCAAGTATTAAAATAGTTAGTACTCATATTATATTCCACTATTAATTTCCTTAATTTATGTACAAGATTATAAACATAATAAAAATTGTGAAACGGAGAATTAACAATGTTTATTTTTGAGTATTCCAAAAGTACTTTTTGACATCATACAAGTATTAAAATATTGTCACATGACATACCAAACTAATCATGAGAAAAGAACTAAAGAAGAACAGCTTGCAAAATATATGTGCTTTATATGTTCTTTGCATTATGGACAGCAAAAAAGAAGTGATTAGTAGGATTATAGTCTTAGAACATAGCATTAGAAGCTTAACCTCATGCTACTACATTAACAAAGTATTTAGCATTCATGTGATGCAATTAGTAGTTCCCTGATATCCCTCCTTTTTTGTTTGATTTGGTTTTCAATGCAAAGTGAACTTCATTTCTCCTTAGTTATAAATAATATTATCATCATGATTAATTAGTGCAAACTAGCGCTAGTGTTCTTAATTAGCTAGTAAGGTACTTTATTTTCAATCTTGTGCTTGAATTAGTAGCATCAAGCATACCACATGAAATATGTTTCATATAAGCCTTTTCATTATTATGGGTTGGTAGCAAAAGGCCCTTGTTGTTTGTAACTTTTAGTTGAACTGAATTAAACTTTTATGTAATATAAAGAAGTAAAAATCACTAAAATAAATCGAACTTAACTGAAAATAAGTTTAAAAGAACAATGCCTTAAAATATGATTGCTTCACCTTTGACGACTTAGAAACTTGTTCATTGTATATTCAATTAATTAACTAAGAAGAGCCAACATTTTGAAAAGTTTTCAAGTTAATGAGTTTCTCCCTCAATTATTTTGTATCGACAATTCCTCAATTTAAAAGGTTGTCCCAACTCGATCCATGATCACCTCTAAGTTAGTATTGGCAATAAGTGAATTTGAATTTTATTTCGTAACGAAAACACTAAAAATATAATAATCCCATATACTATACATTAAAACCAAATTGGTGAGAAAATGTATCCCAATTGTTACAACTTCAACATCCAAACCCCTAAAATGTACAAAGAGTAACTTCTAATTAATTAATTAATTAAAAATGGTGTGGGAGAATGGACAAGATTAGTAGTATAAGGCTCCAACCATTGGTCAGCTTCAATGTATGAAGGGTCAAGGAAAGGAGCCACTTGACTTTCATTAAGCCTTTGATCATAAGCCACCCTTCCATTCATGCTTGCACCACTTCCTGTGCACATATATTCTCCGTAGAAAACAGTCCTGCATTCAACATAATTTATTTGAAGTTCAAAACTATGATTTTACCATTGATTAAAAGTTGTTAATGAACATATCTTCTATGAGACTGTCTCACCAAAAATTAAATGATGATTAGGGCGAATTAAGCACCTAATATAATGTTTTGCCGATATTTCTTAACTTTTGAGGAATTTTATCTAACTTTTTACTCCGTAATTTTAATGATTTATATAGTCGTTTCATATAGAAGTTTTAAAATATCAGCTTTAATTTTTATATTTTTTCTTTATTAACATCTAGGCCATGTCTTATAGGCATAATTGAACAATAAGCCTGCCTTTAAGGCCGGTATTAAACATTTCATATTTAGTTCAGTTTAGTTTCACTAAGTGTGATTTAATTAGTTTTTTCTTAGCTCGTTTGTGTCATTCAACTAAACTCGATCAGTTTAGTTCTATTAAACTCACTCAAGTATTGAATGAACAATATAACGTTACACTTACTGGTCATTGTTGGGATTGTTCAAGTCATTCCAGCCCTCAGGAGCAATAATATCAGTCATAGTAGTGTAAGCATATATCACACGAGAAAATGAACGCCATGCACGTCCAAGCCAAATTCTTCCGGTGCCTCCAATGCTACACTTGTAGAATACAAACCCTGAATTCTCATCTTGTGAAGCTCTCCCACTGGCTGTTACCGCTCCATTTATGTACCTTTGTCCTGCTGGTACTGGACTCGCGATTGAGATCAACATGCAATTCTGTCCGCAATTGTTATCAAACGAACAATTTAGAATTTTTTAGGTTACATAAACACTTTATAACAATGTAATGTAACGACCTGTCTTAGATTGTCCTCAAACATGTTAATTACCTCATATAATGATCTTCCGTTGCCAAATATGAAATCAATGGAACCTTGGATGTAGCAATCCTTAAAGTAATGTCGGCCTCTATCATCGTGAAGGGTGTCTTGAGCTCCGAAGAAACCACACCCCCAAAAGGCTGCTTGATCACCTCCTACTCTAATAGCCACGGCTTGTGCACCCACTGCACCGGGTGCTGGCATGGGAGCAACATTCTACATAATAGTCCCGCTATTAATCTCATAATTGTTGTAGGCTAGCTAAAGAAATTTCCATAAAAATACGTGAAAAGTTAAAATGATATACGTAGTATATGATCTGATCGCCCATTTTTATTTGGCAAGACCATTACTTTTATGGGCATGGTCGCATGGGGGAGACTTGCCCATGCAATCAAGCAATATGACTTAATTGAATAATTAACAAGTAATCATACACTCCTTAATAAGTTTTTAATTAAATAATCTGCAAGTTGACTATTTAATTAGCAAGTAAACATATACACTTCTTAATAATTAAGTTTTTTAATTAAATAATTTGCAAGTTGACTAATACTTACCATGAAACTTATGTTTTTGGCAATAAAATTGGAAGCAAAAACTTGAACTGAGCCACTATTGAAAGTACCACGTGAAGAATTAGCGGTATCATTCCATACAATTGCTGTAGAGGCATACCCTTGGCCTTGAAAGGTGATGTTTGGTTTGTTTCTTGGAATCATTACCTTTTCACTAGATCACACATTATTTCAATAACTAACCATCAACACGTACTTTTACCACCCCAAAAATGAGGGGAAGCAATTGATGCATGCATGAAAATATGTTAACTAGTATAATATCATGCATGTAAAACTTATCTTAATTAATATGTTTATTAAAATGTGAAATTTATCTTATAATATATGGAATTATCAATGAAGTTTGGATGTATGATCATGATTTTCTTTCAAGATCGATAATATATTTTAATTTGCCGAAGCTGATCACCTAGCTACTTTATATAGGAGATTAAGCGAATGTAAAAGATACTATGGGCGTATGGCATGCATTAGGGACTACCTAAAATGATATTGTTGTTCCTCGTGCACGACGTACATACGTGCAACATATGCTCTATCATGCATGTTGAATTGCTTGCTTCCAATAATCATAAAAGAAATACTTACAAGTATAGGCCAGAATTGATCCATATGACGATTCTTTTTTGGCTAAGAGTAGGGGTAGCATCTACAGCAGATTGAATTGTCGTGAAGTTACAACATCCTTTGCTATCCACACACAAAATTGATGTAGTATTCGTATCAGGAGGTGGAAAATCGGGAGGAAAATTGTCACAAATACTGACCGTTATGTTTTGATAATGATTTTGATGGTGGTGGTGATGATGGCTTGAGAATGTGGATTTGCAAATTTTTTTGAAGGTCGGTAACATAGGATTAGTAATATAAGTAGTGGAGGTTAGCGATAAACCTAATGCAATTAGCAAGACAAGAAGTGATGATGGATATATGAGACTAACCATTTTAGGTTATAACTTGATGGAAATGAAAGAAGATAATACGTGCTAATTCTGGAAATGGGTAAGTGATGGTATGCATTAATATTGATGGCAAAAATGAAATTAATGGTTTATTATATAGAGATGCACTTGAAGTGTAAGCATTTTATGACATGCCTTGCAAATTACCCATACATCCAATCTTAATATACGTGAAACAACGTTTTTAAGCTACATACCAATTAAATCAGTAAGCTAAAAAACTCTTGGTTTTACTAATACCTTAAGCTCTCTATCAGAGAATCTCATCATAATTCGCGTATGATTTTACGACTAGTAATTAGTATTACAACTTAATAACCTAGCTTTATAACATATTAGATTAACTTACTACTCAACTCAGCTCGACTCGGTTATATATCTCGATTCTCTACCGATATAATGCACTCATTAAGAGCAATTATACATTAAAGTATATATCTCCCTGACTATTCCTTAGTTCCTTTAGCCATAGTAACGTAGTTAGATACTTAAATACGTTTCAATAATCATGTAGTGTCATGTCTATACTAGTAACCGATTAAGACTTGAGGAGCAATTCTTGAGTACTCATTCTATTTCTATATATCTCGATCACTCCAATCAGCATATAGCTACTGCATTTCAAGAGGAATAATTTGTATTGTGTTAAGGTATTATATATGAAGGGTAGGTTGAACATTCACTCGTGAGGTCTTGTAAATATATATATATATATATATATACGTATACATATACATACATATATGACGCCATAGCCCTAAGATGGACACGTTTTTTCAAATACTCGTTCCAATTGCAACTTGCAAGACCTCTGATCCTCCAAAGGACATTCAAAGTTTCAAACTATGAAAAATGCAATGCATATTTTATAATTTAATACTACGCAAAATTTTAAAACTTTATAACATTGTCTAGCAATTACAGACTACCTATAACGACTTAACGAATAGACCTATAACGACTTAACGAATAGAGAGTATATGATTCAATCATGCATAAACCTAAGCTAGTAACATGTACTATTTCACGCCAATTGATGATCGATGAGAAAAGGTTGCTTCTTTAGACTTTGATAAAGTAATCATTAAGTCTTATTCTCTTTCTTCATCAGCATAAAACAACTCATATATGAAGACATGAAGCCACAAGAGGCCAAGAGCAAGTGATGATATAATGGATCTCAAGATCCACTGCAATCGAAAGGAAAGCTCTAACAAACACAATCGAGCTATCCCTCACTTTTATCTGATTTACAAATGTATTGTATTCTTCAATTAAAATACATTGGTAGAAGGAGATTAATCCTATCATTTCTAATAATATTAATTTGTTTACAAAAAAAAGTACAAAAGCCAATGCTATCTTCATAACTAATGATCATGAGTAAACGAGTGTTGCTTTCACTTCTAATGCACTAAGACAATTAAGGTTATTGATAGGTAAAGTTGGATTTTTTTAAGAAGGTCATCTACCATATTCTCTTACTTCAAAGAAACTACATACCTATAGTTGGACTCCTTCGTTGCTTTGATTTTGACTTGCTTATTAGTGAGCATTAGTAGAAGGTAATCCAAGAATTCTTTTGTTAATTATGTCTTTGACTTCCTGTTTCAGGCAACAACACTATCAATACTCAATAGTTCAATACGTGATACGTTAACACTGTTAGTCTCTTATACTTGATGCATTTTTTGAGGGTCTCATTGAATCAACATAGCAAGGTCGTTCCTACTTCAATTCTTATTGCTCAATACTCCATACATTATTTGAGCAGCGGATAGAACGATCATCAGCTCATTTGTTCAGAGTTTCTCTTCCGGTTTCAAGATATCTTGAGATCAATCCTCACTACTCACCCTTGAAGCAACTTCCTATCATCATCATCAAAAAAAAATCTAATAAACGTTAATACTACACACAAATTTGTTTATGATCAATATGGATCTCATTTTGATTCTTCACGTTATATAGTTTAATAATATTATGTTATTTATGTACAATTTTTACTAATGCATAATGATCAGTACTATAAAATTATAAATTTTTTGTCAAAAACTACCTAGATATTTAACGTTTATTGTGAACAACTACCTACCTTTTAGAAAAAATTACACAACTACCTATATGTTTCAATTTTTTGTGAAACACTACCAACTAACGGTTTCCATCCAAATGAAACGTTAGTGGGTCCCACCCTTGATCTTTCCCTCTATCTATAAACTGATTTTCAGAACAAATTTCAAACCAATTACAACGGTCATTTCTTCTTCTACTTCTCTTCCAAAATTCTTCAAAATATTACTGTGAGCATAAAAATTGATTTGGGGTTTTGGTTTTAAAACCTAATTCGAGACAGATTTACCATTCACGTATTCTGTTTTCCCTTTTTTCAACACAAATTTACCATTCACCCAAAAATTGACATGAAGAAATCTGAACAAACAAAAAAAAAAAATGCATCAACAATTCAATCCAACAATTGTATTATATATATATTAGACAAGTAACACACGCAGAATAAAAAATTAATTAGGTAGTCAACCCACAATCAATAACATTCAATTAAAAACAAAAAACATCTAAATTGGCTCCCAAATTGATAAGATAACAAAATCATACTCTTCAATTTAAAATAAACAAAGGTTTCATTGATGAATTACCCAGTGTCACTTCCACAAACAAGCAACCCCCTTCCATTGACGCTGTTACCCTCCATTAACACTCCTTCAAACACTCGTAAATTAATGAAAGAACATTTGGGGTTCTTCTATTTCAAAATTCTCGCAAATTAAGGTTTAAGCAGCAGGATTTCGTTAATTAGGAGTAGTAGTGAGATGAGAAATTGAGAGATGAACGAATACTGATGAATGAATGTGAGGATGCAAAGTTAAATAGCGTATTTGAGAAGACACTCACTCTTTTATTGCTTAAGGGGCAATTAAGTAATTTCAAAAGTTACCCATACATAAATGGAGGGAAAGGTCAAGGGTGGGACTCACTAACGTTTCATTTGGATGGAAACTGTTAGTCGGTAGTGTTTCACAAAAAAATGAAACATATAGGTAGTTGTGTAACTTTTTCTGAAAGGTGTAGGTAGTTGTTCATAAAAACGTTAAACATCTAGGTAGTTTTTGACAAAAAAAAGCTAGATAAAAACTAGTGAATTGACCCTGGTGTTGCCCTGGATGTTACTTTTTTATCGCTGAATATGTATTTATTTTCTACACTCGGTGAAAAATAAAAAATTTAACCTCTAACTTACTTATAAAAAAATGAAAGGAGTATATATATAATGCTACGTGGACATTTAAATCACTAAATTGGTTGAGATGGTAAATGCATGATTTTCAATTGTAAGAGGCCATGGGTTCAATTAGTTGCATTTAAAAAAATGTCTCATATATTATTCTTCTTAGGGATAAGGAAAACTAACTTTAGTCATTTTTTATCAAATTTTCTTTTCCTAAACTATGAAATAATATGATTTTATACGAGTGAAATATAAAAATAAATCACAATTGTCATAACGCTAAGTATGCTCTAACATGCTCTAACTATTTACTACTCTCTCAATTCAGAATAATTGTTACATTTAAAATCCTGCACACATATTGAAAGTTGAGTTAATAAGGTTAATATATATTAAAAATTGAAAAAAACCTAATTTTATTGCGTTAATTAATTCTTACGGTAATTTAATTGATTTATATTATTAATCAAAAATGATTAAAAAAACTAAAACTCCATATTTCAATAATATAGTAAACAAAAATGTAAATTGAGTTTCTCGTCAACTTTTCGAGTCCAAGAATAAGTTACCTAACGAAACACGTTAATATATCAAGCCGAGCTTATTCCAACAAAGATTTGAACAACTATTAAACGAGTTGATCGGAAAGAGCTCGAAGTTGTCTAGTCTCATAAGTCATAACCAGCCAACCGTTGCCCAAAATCCAAAATTCCAAATCACACCACCTACCCCTCACTTGCTTCGGCGGAAACCTCGAAGCCGCAAATCTACTCTTTCCCCCTTTTCTCTCTTTCCCATATTCAAACCAACCAAAAGAAAACAAAAAGAAAACCCAAAGACCTTTTTTCTCACCAAAATACGCCACACTGTACAACCAAACTAAACTTTCAACAAAAATTCAAAAAAAATTCAATTCAATTCAATCGAATTTCCAAAAGCTCTACATAAACCCTAACAATGGCAGCAGTAGCAGTTGCAAATGGTGAAATCACCATATCGAAACCTCCTCCAGTCGCTGGAAGATTCTCGAACGTTTACTCTGAACTTCAACGAAGTCGAATCGATCACTCGCTTCCTCTTCCTCGTGTTCTCACGCGCAACTTCGCCGTTAATGATGGCCCTAACAGTTCCGCCACTGGCAATCCTGGTATTCTCATCTTCTACATTCACAAATTTAATTTTTTTCGAATTTTAGTTTTTTTTGTTCGTTTGTTTGTGATTTGATTTGATTTGATCTTTTGTATTGCGAAGTTTTGGATTGTGATATTTCATAATTTGTAGTTAAATCGTGTAATTTGGTTGTGATTTGATGTGTTAATGTAATTGGTTTTGTGGATCGAATGAATGAATACATTGATTTTGAATACCTGTTAAAAAATAATTGGTGTTAAAGTGTTGTTTATGATTTCGGTGTCGATTTTTGCATTGGTGGAATTTGGAGATGAAGAAGTTGATTTGATCATGTTTATAACTAGTTTGTAGTGGAAATTTGAGTTGGAAAATGTTGGATCCTAAGTATTCGGGTTTATGTCTGATTTGTTTTTCCCTTTGGATTTGATTTGTTTGATGTATGGCTTGGAAAATTTGGCATTTTTATAACGCTTTGCGTGTTAGATACCACCGGTGGTATAGTGCACTGTGGCGGACTGATCGGAGGCACATTTGATGCTGTTACTTTGATTATAGCTATGGTTGTTAGCTGAGTGTTCAAAGCTAGGTGATGAATTTTTTATAATTAAAAAAAGTAGTGTGAGGAAAACTATTAAAATAATGAGCTTTAATTAGTCAGCATTGCGAATTTGTTGAAGAGTTTGTTTGATGGGAACTTTTGGCCAAAAAGTCGCAACTTTTAAGTGATAAATCTCAACATTTTACAGAAAAACAAGCTTGTGGTATTAAAGGTTATGTTTTTTAAGTTAAATTTCATGATTTAGGCTAAATGTTACTATCATCGGAAGTTTTGCCTTTGTTGAAAATATATTTAATGCTTGTATTACACAGTTTTGTAGATGATTCGATTGTTAATGTTAATAGGCATGGTTGTGATTCTGATCTGATGTTTGCAGATGAAATTGCAAAGCTTTTCCCTTGTTTGTTTGGACAACCATCTTCAATAATGGTACCAAGTGAAACTGAGGGACTAGCGTCTGATCAGAAGCTCAAAATTGGTGTGGTCCTGTCCGGAGGACAAGCACCTGGAGGCCACAATGTTATTTGTGGAATATTTGGTACGTGGTTTACCTTTTTTTAAAATAATGCATCTCATTAGCTTTTTTGTTGGAAAATTTAGTTTTCAGTAAAACCTATATAATGTTATTGATTGGGTTTGTTTGTGTGTGTGTGCTGGCCATTTGGTTTTAGATTACTTGCAAGCTCGAACCAAGGACAGTGTGATGTATGGATTCAAGGGTGGCCCTGCTGGGATCATGAAGTGCAAATATGTAGAGTTGAGCTGGGACTTTGTCCATCCTTACAGAAATCAGGTTAGGCTTATTGTCCATTGCAAGTTTACCGTGGGATAAACTTTGCAAGTAATTTGCTCGGCTGTTTGGTTTAATTAACAGTATGCTATTGAGATGAGGAAAAAGGATGTTCTGTCTTACCTCATATCTGTGCTATAGTTGTCCCACATAATGCTAGGCTTCTCCTTTCTTTTTTAGTTTATTACAATATGCCATATTTTAAATTCAGTGTTCTGACTTCGAAGTTTTTTTTATTACCTTCAGCTATACTACTCTCAGTATTGAGCACCCTCACTGGTAGCTATACCTTTGTGCGTGTGTTTGAAAGCAAGTTTTGAAAAGTAAAAAGAGAGGGAGGAACAAACAACCTTTTATAAAAAGGAACATAGATCCTCTCACGAATAATAAACTTTGAAAAGGAAGAATGTATAGTTACCAATTTAGTGAAAAAGAGAAGTGTATGGATTCAAAAACGCAATCAAATAAGGAAATTGTGTAGATTAGAAGTAAATGAGGGACTGCATGATATGATTGCTGCGCTCCAAATGATTTAATTTTGCACGCTGGGAATTTAGTTTGAGAAAGGTCTCACTTGTCATTGACTTTTTTCAGGGTGGGTTTGACATGATTTGTAGTGGCAGAGACAAGATTGAAACTCCAGAACAGGCATGCAACTCCTTGTCTTTCTTTGTTCTTTCCATTAGTCTACTGGGCTACTGGCTTGCTGTTGCAGTTGGAATACTTACTGTTTGCTTCTGATTTCAGTTCAAACAAGCAGAAGAGACTGCAGTGAAACTAGATTTGGATGGGCTTGTTGTTATTGGTGGAGATGACTCAAATACTAATGCCTGCCTTCTTGCTGAGAATTTCAGGTATAGGAACAATTATAGTTTCAAAGCCGGTGCTGGGATCAATACTTTATAGCCATAACCCAAGATTTTATTTGTTGGCAACTCAGCATCCACAATGTGTATTATTTGCTGGGATCAATGTCTTTAACTTCAATATTAATATATCATGTAATTATTCTTTTGTTGTACTAATTAATCAGGAGTAAAAATTTGAAAACTCGTGTCATTGGCTGCCCAAAGACCATTGATGGTGATTTAAAATCGAAAGAAGTCCCAACAAGTTTTGGATTTGATACTGCTTGCAAGGTGAGTTTTAGATTTGTCAAGAACCACTATTAGACTCGAGAAAATTGGTGCGGTCCTTCAATTATTCACATTCACACGTTATTTTCATACAGATATATGCCGAAATGATTGGAAATGTTATGATTGATGCTCGTTCAACTGGAAAATACTATCACTGTAAGTGCAAGCATGCAAAGTTAAATTATGTGTCACATGATCTTTTGATCCTCAATGTGCCCATGTATAGCTCATTATCCTGTGACATGCTACAATAACATGTCTAATATTTATATTTTTTTTTTGTGTTTTTCTCTAGTCGTGCGGCTGATGGGTCGTGCAGCCTCGCACATTACCTTGGAGTGTGCTCTGCAAACTCATCCAAACATTTCTCTTATTGGAGAAGAGGTACTTTGCTTTGGATCTTTTAAAGTTGGTGAATTTAATGTTTAGTTGCCAGTTTGTTGGTGTTTTACACGATGTTTATGAGGGGTTATTAATTTTGATTTTCCTGATATATATAGTTTCAGTATCTAAATTCAATTTTCAAATCGTCACACACTCACATATAAGAACAATCAATCACGTAAATGTATGAAAGTTTCAGCCTTGAATTACCCGTCTTGCTAAACCATATCTTATTGCAGGTTTATGCCAAGCAGCAGACTTTAAAGAATGTGACTGATTATATGGTAGATATTATCTGTAAGCGAGCTGATCTTGGCTACAATTATGGTGTCATATTGATCCCAGAAGGCTTGATTGATTTTATCCCTGAGGTACTGAGCTTGTCTGTCAGGAAGTGTCTGATATGTTAATTAAACAGATAACATTGTAAGCCATTCATAGTATAATTAATACTCTTATTTCGTGATTCAGGTTCAAAAGCTTATTGCTGAGCTAAATGAGATATTGGCCAATGAAGTTGTTGATGAAAGCGGGCAATGGAAGAAGAAACTGACATCTCAGTCTTTGGACCTGTTTGAATTACTACCACAAGCCATTCAGGAGCAATTGATGCTTGAGAGAGATCCACATGGAAATGTTCAGGTGAGTGCATTAGTTCTTAACTTATCTCTTGATGGTTTGTTGATTGCTAGTGTGCAGCATCATGCTTTGACTGCTTTGTTATAGGTTGCCAAGATAGAGACAGAGAAGATGCTTATCCAGATGGTTGAGACTGAATTGGAAAAGAGGAGAGAACAAGGTGTATACAATGGGCAATTCAGAGGGCAATCTCACTTTTTTGGGTAATCATTATGCTAGCTTAGAAATTGTTTCTAATTTTTATCCAATCTACTTTGGTTTTCTTAAATTATGGGTAGATGACTTTGATATGCCCCCTCATATTTATAATGATATATCCATCTGTCTCTTGCATTTGCATTTGTATTTGCATTTGCAGTAATTAAGAATTGTATATATTAGTTTGACATTGTGAATCTCTTGAAGTTGCCACCTAAATGTGACTAAATGGATAGAATCATGCATGAACTTGCCAATTCATGAGGGCCTCTTCTCGTTAAAATAAGAAGAGGTTGATTGATTAAGTATTACATTTACTATTGTGAATGTGAGTGTGTGTGTGTGTGTGTGTGTGTGCGCGCGTGTTGCGTTTAGTAGCATAGCCAATTGTTCATTTTGCTTTTACAGGTGAGGGGAGATGTGTGTGTGTGTGTGTGTGTGTGTGTGTGTGTGCATGTTGCGTCTAGTAGCATATTTAATTGTTCATTATTCTTTTACAGATATGAAGGGAGATGTGGCTTACCCACCAATTTTGATTCTTCATATTGTTATGCTTTGGGATATGCTGCTGGTGCTCTGCTTCATGCCGGAAAGACTGGACTGATATCATCTGTATGTTCTCTTCTCTTATATAAACTTTCTGCGTTAGGAAGGATATTCTTTTTTAGACAACTCTATTAAAAGACTTCCTATCAGGAGTGGGTTGCAAGTAAAATTTGGACTACAATGGACTATTGGGTTATTCTGTTGGCCACTACAGTGAATCGTGAATGGATGATATTTTGAATAGCTTCTTAATTAGCAATTGATCTAAAACTGAATGATGTGGCTTGTGAATTGGTTACTTGGAGTTATCTCTTGTCTTTAATACTGTCTCTAAGTTTACTGACCGGGCTTATGTAAACTCAAAGTCTAATTGCAAACGTGTGTTGATGAACGTCAGTCTCATTCCATCAATGATAGGAGCATAAACGTCAGAAGACTCTTTAAATTCCAAAGTTCGAACAAAATGTATGCTGCTTAACTGCCATCCCACACCTACATGCACATGAATAGCTCATAAATAACCCATTCTGAGAAAAGTAATGCAGTCGAACAGAACCTTCATTTAGTGTTAAACTGTTATTTGTCTAAATACTATCCAGCCACTTGGCCACCTGCCTTATGGAGTAGATACGAATTTGAAATCCACCCCAAACATCATCCTACAATGCACATGCAATTTGTCAATGCCCTATTTCTTGACAGCTATGTAGCATAGAGACTTGTAAATTGTAGCATGTCCTCTGCCCGATAGAACTGACATATGCTGATAATCTTCTTATGGAATGGCAAATCTCTATTGAGAAGCTCAATGTGCTTGGAATATCACTTATTATTTATTTTTGTGCTATGTGCTTATAATTTCATTGTTCTTGAACGTTTTCCGTATGAACTATGAAGGAATTATTGAATTTAGTTGTGCATCTCTAATTCTTTTATTTATGAGCCCTATTATGTTCCTCCTTGCAGGTTGGAAACCTTGCTGCACCTGTTGAGGAGTGGACTGTTGGTGGAACAGCATTGACTTCTCTAATGGATGTAGAGAGGAGACATGGTAATTCATTTGTATTTTCATTTACGTGATTGGATTTTAAGCCCTACTTGAATAACACGCTAACTCCAGCTGAAGAAATTCACAGCCCCAAATAGATAGTGCTTGCAGATTTCCTGTACTAGTAATTTTCAGACACAATCTCTTAAAGGCTTTGATCTCATTTCCTGGAAGCAACAAGAACTCGTGTTAAACTCTCTAAACCCTGTCCTTGGTTGATGCATCTTTACACCATTTTGGTATCATGAACCTGATACTGTCCGATCAATAAGAGATTGAGGGTTGTTTGTGTGCAAAGTTTTTTGCCGATCCATCTCCTTCCCTTTGAAGAAGTTCCCCAACCTCACATGTCATGTTTCATTTACAGTTTACCTGTCGTTCATAATATATGTCCATTGTTTCTGCTTTCTACCCCCTTTAAACTACCATTTGGAACACACTCATTTCTAAATTTTGTTTAATGATTCATTAATTGTCTCATGATTGCTGGGTTGTTTCCTGTTGGTGATCCTGTTTTTTCTGTCTGTAGGTAAGTTCAAGCCTGTGATTAAAAAGGCAATGGTGGAGTTGGACGGTAAGTTTTGTGGTCTTGCCATCCTCACTTGCTATATGTTACCAAATTTCAGTTCTCCCATTTAATTTTATGTGAAGCACTCCGTATTTGATATTCAATCTTTTCTTTCTATAGGTGCTCCATTCAAGAAGTTTGCATCTGTGCGAGATGACTGGGCCATCAATAACCGATACATTAGTCCCGGTAAGTTCTACTCGTATATGTTTGCCTGTCATTCCTTTCTATGATATCAAATGTCTTCACCAAGTGTAGCATCTTTATGTTCTGATTTAATTTTTTGTCCTTTTGAAGGTCCCATTCAATTTGTTGGCCCTACATCAAATGCTGTCAACCATACCCTGCTTTTGGAGCTTGGGGCTCAAGTTTAGAAAGGTTTTTTGATATTAGGCTTTTAGGACATTTGTTTTCTGTGATTGTGATTTGTGGCTAGTTTCACTCACGTTATTGGAATGTTGGTTGTGGTTTGCTGTTAAATGGAAAAATCTATTCGTAGTGTCATTTATTAGCATTTCTAGGTAATTTTTATTTTTGGGACTTATTTTTATCAATCTGGAGAGCGTTTTTCTCCTAGAAATATTTGTGTATGATGAATGATTCACAATAATTTGGAAAATATAATAAAACTATCCTTATGTTTTCAATACGCTTTGTTTCAATGAACTTGTGAAAGATATAATTATCAATTAGGAGATTATTTTGTGCTTTAGCCATATATTGTTCTCCTTACCATTTCTTTGGCAAATTTTGCTATAGTCCCCTTGAAGATATGTCAAAGTTCAACTTTACATTCCTGTACCAGCTAAATCGTATTGATCTTTAAAAGTTACATTCTATTGTTGCCAGAAAGTGTGAAAGCCCTTGGCCACTTTGTTTGGTTTACTTCTTAATGGCTCAATGCCAACAAATTTTGTATGTATATGTATGATCGATTCTTTGTTAGATGCGTCAACCTCCAAAGTATGAGTGTTAAAAATATGACCGTATGATTCATTTGCTGAAAAGGTTTTAATTATAGCTCGAGATTGTTCACAAGGTAAATGAATTAAGTATGACAGTTAAATTGTGACATTTATTTAGAAACCGAGGAAAGAACCATTTTTTTGTTTATTAGTTGTATATCTTAGTTTGTTTGTGTCTTCATAATCTACCTGTTTGCTGGCGAAATAATTCTTATAGTAAGTAACGTAACGTTCATCCAGTGTTTCGCAATCTTAGACTGCAGTACTGCACCATCGATTTCTGGTTACAGTTTTCCATATTGAAAGTTAAAGTCGAGAACCTTCATTATTAAACCAACTATTCAGAATTTAGCTATATGTTACGGAGTACTTGACATTATAGGGTGATTATGATCAAATATACTTATCGGAGTTATCGGTGTGGAAATTAGCGTTTTCACTATTTAGGCATTGGGTTCAAATTTAGTTGTCTCTTTTGTTAACAAAATTTTAGTGTGATAAGTGGTTGCCAATCATCATACACTTGTGAGGTTGTGATATTCATATCTGATTATTTGTCACTTACTGTTAAAGCATGAAAGCTACTCCCACTGAAAGCTAATTTCATTATTCTTTTTCTAAAGTTACTAAAGAAAACTCTAAAAACTAAATTCCAGGAAAAATTGGCGAAGTACTTCCTATGTTTTTAAAGCTTTTTGCACCATTGATTTGCCATACTTTGATGGAAAAATTGTTAAAACAAACCTTTAAAAAAAATTTTTTTGCCAACTCAAACCTTTTAAAAAATTTTGTTGTCAGATTAAACCTTAATGCAAAGATTTTTTGCGACTTAAAACCTTAAAGGGATTTTCCGGCATTGACTTCTTTTAGCACATTGATTTTTCCTCAAATTCTTTCTAATTTTCTTCAATATATAAAATTAGACTTCCTAAACCCTAAAAATTTCCACTTTATTTGTAATTCTTCATCAAATAATCATTCAAAACCTCTGATTTACTTCTTTGCAAAAGTTAGATACTTAGAGTAGAGAGAGAAAAGTATTTGTTTGACTATGAAATGAACAATTTCACCATTAAGTTGAGACTTGATTTGAAATAGAGAGAATTAAGAGTGAAATTAGCAACTTTATAGTTTACGTTGTACCCATATATCATTATCAATACTTTTTTTTGCAAGGGTTAGATACGTAGATTAGATAGAGAAGAGTATTTGTTTGAGTATGAAATGAGCAATTTAGCCCTTGTTTGGTTGACATCCAATAACATAGGAAATACAATTGCTTAGGAAGTTAATTGAAGTTGTGTTGTTTGGTTGACAAAAGCATAGGAATTTGAACTTCCTAGTAAGTTCTATTTCCTACCAAGTGGTGGAAATAACTTAACAAGGCCCCCCTTGGTAAGTTGAAATTCCCATGGAAAATTTTAATTCTCATCAACTAACCAAACAAAATTTCTCATTTCCTAGGAAATTAGCAAGGTAAAATTTTTCCCATGAAATATAATTTCCCATGGGAAATAATTTCCTATGTGAACCAAACAACACCTAAGCATTAAGTTGAGAACTAGTTTGAAAGAGAGAATTAAGAGTGCAATTAGCAAAAAAAATATTAGCAAACACTCATTCAAAATAGTTAATGCCAGATTGTTGCAGTCAATGCCGGAAAATCTCCCACGGGTTGTAACTGGTAAAAGATATTTACATTAAGGTTTTATTCGGCAACAAAAATTTTCAAAGATTTGAGTTGGCAAAAAAAAAATTTTTTTAAGGTTTCTTTTGGCAATTTTTCCTACTTTGATAAAGGAAATACTTCATATTGAAAAAAGAATAAATACAATATATATGAGATTGTGTTTGATTCATGTCGCTTTACATATTTTAGAATCTTGTAACTTTTGTAAATACACAATTAATGATTAAAAAATAAAAAAAGGTTTAAAATGAACAACGACAAATGTAAAACCTAAAATGTTATTGACCATAACGAAGCAGTATAAAAGTATACTCTGATTCGATCCTAATTCAATTTTAGCTACCTTTAGAGTACTCTACAAGAAAACGACCAAATAGCGACGGATATTTGCGACGGAATTCACTCCGTCGCAAATTTTGCGAGGGATTTCCAAGTTTTTGCGACGGAAATCTTTCCGTCGCAAATTTTGCGAGGGAATTCCCAGTTTTTGCGACGGATAATTTCGTCGCAAAAAAGTGACAAAAACAAATCAAAGCAACAAGGGTTTTTGCGACGGAATTTTGTTTTTTTGCGACGGAATATTTCGTCGCAAAATCCGTCGCAAATTTCGTCGCATATATCACACAGCAAAATACCTGATTTTCCTTCAAAAAAAGAATACAACAAAAACACTCTTCTTCCTTCTCCTTATACCGTCCTTCTCCCTAACAAAGTAAACAAAAACACTCCTTCTTCTTCTCCTTCTTTTCCGGCGGCCTTCCGTCCTTATTCCGGCGGCCTTCATTCCGTTGTTGTCGTTTTTTTTTTAATTTTTCCATCGTTTTTTTTTTTTTTTTT
>PYUH01000040.1:1061373-1077685 GCA_016808085.1 Suaeda aralocaspica | reverse complement strand
TTTTTTTTTTTTTTTTTCCGGCGGTCTTCTCAACCGTTTTAGGGTTTTCTTCCGGCGGTCTTCTTGCAAATTTCCGGCGGTCTGCTTTTCCGGCGCTCTTCTTCCTTTCTTATTTCGTTGTAGTGATTGTGGTAAATATACTTAATTTCGTGTTTTTAATTTCGTTATTTTAATTTCGTGTTTTTAATTTGTTGTTTTAATTTCGTGTTTTTAATTTCTTGCAAACTGAATTAATTTCGTGTTAGGGTTTTAATTTCGTTAGGGTTTTTAATTTCTTGTTTTTAATTCGTTGTTTTAATTTTTATCTTTTTTTTTTTTTTAATTTCTTTTCGGATTTTTGGTTGTTTTCATTTTCTTTATGCGAATTGATTTGTGATTTTGGTTTTTGATTTGGTTTTTTTCGAGCATTGGTTGTATCGATTTGTGATTGTGGTTTTGATTGGTTTTTTTCGAGTTTTTGTAATTTAATTTTTTCAGCATTTGATTTGTGATTTATGGTGCTGTGTGGTTCCAGGGGTGGATAGTGGTGGGGGTGGTTTTTCGTGGTGGGGATAGTAGGCTGTGTGGCCTGTTGGTGTGGTGGTGGTGCTACGCTGGTGGTATGGGGTTGTGGTGTTTTTTTTTTTTTACAGAATTTCTGACTAATGATGGTTTATGGTAGTAGGCTGATGATTAATTGTTATTTTTTGTGTAACTCAATACAAAAATCACTGTGGTATTGATGATTAATGGTTAATTGATTTTTAGGGATAATATTTGAGATTTGTTAATGGGTTGATACTAATTTCGAAGGTACTGTCAATTCTTCAATATTTGAGATTTGTCATCGAAGGTGGATTACTGTTTTGGATTGTGGGCTGATGTTGAATTCGTCAATTCATTTGATACTGTTGGTTTGTTGGTTTTGAGTTATCAGTTAGATTCAAGTGAATTGATTTGGGAGGAATTTCTGATTTACTTAATTGAATTCAATTGAATTCTAGTGATTGAATTGTGGTTTTGATGATTGAGGTAAAAAGAATCGGCTTTCTTTCTTTTTGAAATTTGATGTTTCTTTCTTTCTTTCTTTCTTCTTTCTAAGTTCTGATTTGAAGTTTCATTCTTCGTAAGGTGTTTTTGGTGATTGTAGGTAAAAGAATCAGGCTTTCTTTCTTCTTCTATGTTCTGATTTGTTATGTTGCATTTTGGTTAATTTGTTTAGTGTAATATATTCTATTATTTGCTTCTGAAGTTATTTTCTTTCTTTAGAACTTCTTTGTTCCCTTCTGATTAATCATTATTATTATTGTTGTTTGCTTTGCTTCATTTCTTCATATTTGCTACTGTTGCTGCTATTGTTATCACGAATCCTAGAGTTATTAGTTTTATAACGGGCATAACTTACGCTCGAGTGTTCGAATGATGCAATCTTTTTTAAAAAAGTTATATTTTTTTGAGCTCTACGCCGTGGAAAATTCCAGAAGGGGATTTGGCCCTTTTTTTTCTTCCAAAAAAGCCTTCTACAACCCTTTTTAGACTAGATGCTATATTCAATTACTGTGTAGACCAATCACCACATAAATAACTTGCAAATAACAAGAATTCTGCAAAAAATGTACAACAATCCTACCTTGATATATCCACATCTAAAACACATGTAAAGGGTAGTTTGGTATAATGTAGACTTTGTAACACTTGTAGTTATTCCTTTCAAGGATGTTTAGCTTATTTATAGGTTGAAATGAAGAGATATGTGAAAAATGGGCACATTTTTAGCCATTTCGGGCCATTTCGAGCCCATTTGAACCTAAACACAGTAAGGGTAGTTTGGTATAATGTAGACTTTGTAACATTGTAGTTATTCCTTTTAAGGATGTTTAGATTATTTATAGGTTGAAATGAAGAGATATGTGAAAAATGGACACATTTTTAGCCATTTCGGGCCATTTCGAGCCAATTTGAACCTAAACACATGTAAAGGGTAGTTTGGTATAATGAGTAACTTTGTAACACTTGTAGTTGTTCCTTTTAGGATGTTTAGCTATTTATAGGTTGAAATGAAGAGATAGTGAAAAATGGGCATTTTTAGCCATTTCGGGCCATTTCGAGCCCATTTGAACCTAAAACACATGTAAAGGGTAGTTTGGTATAATGTAGACTTGTAACACTTGTAGTTATTCCTTTTAAGGAGTTGCTTATTTATAGGTGAAATGAAGAATATGTGAAAAATGGGCACATTTTTAGCCATTTCGGGCCATTTCGAGCCCATTTGAACCTAAAACACATGTAAAGGGTAGTTTGGTATATGTAGACTTTGTAACACTTGTAGTTGTTCCTTTTAAGGATGTTTTAGCTTATTTATAGGTTGAAATGAAGAGATATGTGAAAAATGGGCACATTTTTAGCCTTTCGGGCCATTTCGAGCCCATTTGAACCTAAACACATGTAAAGGGTAGTTTGGTATAATGTAGACTTTGTAACACTTGTAGTTATTCCTTTTAAGGATGTTTAGCTTATTTATAGGTTGAAATGAAGAGATATGTGAAAAATGGGCACATTTTTAGCCATTTCGGGCCATTTCGAGCCCATTTGAACCTAAAACACAGTAAGGGTAGTTGGTATAATGTAGACTTTGTAACACTTGTAGTTATTCCTTTTAAGGAGTTTAGCTTATTTATAGGTTGAAAGAAGCTTGAGGAAACAAGCAGTGACGGGAGTCAGAGAACGCCCGATGAGTTATATTGGGAGGCATCTGGTGGTCGTAGCAAGAAAGGTCGCGTGAAGGGTCTTGGTAGTGTGCGGACCTGTATTACAGCTCTTCAAGCTCTTCGAGAAGATCTGGATCATCGAAGCATACACGCCATCTGCTTTCTCAAATGAAAGAACATTTAGAGAAACATGTGGAGAAGGTGCGGGAGGAGGTGCGGGAGGAGGTGCGGGATGAGGTTGAGGAGAAGGTGCGAGCCGAGATTGAGGAGAAGATGCGCGCCGAGTTTGAGGCAATGCAGAGGACACAGAAGGAGTTTATGGAGCAGATGATGAGTCGATTCGGTAGCGACAGTTGTTCACCTTTCCAAATTCAGCGTCGGGACTCACCAGACGACGACGGCAGCGGCGCCGGGCAAGAAATGCAGCTGTAGATAGATATCTTGTTCCATATAACATACCTTAGCTCCATTATTATCATTGTTAAACTTTAAAACTATGAAACTATTTAAAGCCGGAAATACTTTGTAGGCATATGTTACATTTGAAATATATAATTCTCGGAAAATATAAATTGTCCTTATTTGATTAGAATACATAACGCGTCAGTTCGTACAGGTTCACAAGCACAAATACAAATAAGCAATCAAAACATTAAAAATCCGTCAGTTTTTTTACGACGGAATATACCGTTTGCGACGGAATATTGCGAGGGAAATTCCGTCACAAAATTTGCGAGGGAAATTTGCGACGGAGAATTTTGCGACGGAATTTCCGTCGCAAAAAAAAAAATTGCGACGGAAATTCCGTCGCAAATTTTGCGAGGGAAAATTCCGTCGCAAATGAAGCATGACTCCGTCGCAATGATGGAAGTTTGCGACAAAAAAAATAGCGACGGACCATTAGCGACGGAATTCCGTCGCAAACTACATTTTGCGACGGAATTAACCGTTTTTGCGACGGAATAATTCCGTCGCAAAATTGAGGTTTTCTCGTAGTGGAGTTGAAATTAAATAAGCTTGACTTTAATTGGTAATTGATAACGATAGATGAAGAATCAAGGCATTATTTATGTGAATTATTAAGATTTGCAGTTTTGAAATCATGCAAATAAATGTGATGGTGGCTACGAACCTACAAATGTTTTGAAAAGGACTCAATTGGCTTTTATAAGTTTTTGGCGAAAGGTAAGCATCGAGCCACTCAATTTTACGCTCTATGGAGTACACGTTAAAAATATTTGGATAAACGAGGGTGACTAATGCATATTGCAGGAGTATCTCTAATACGATGAAGCTTTCGTGCTAATGATCACATCTTTTCGATTCTTATTAAAGGCATTAAACATCATAAAGGCATTAAACATCATTTTTATGATTAACTTTCAAATCTATCTTTATCCTCCAACTATCATGGATAATGCTTGAAAGTTTTAAAAATGTTGCAAAACTAAGGTTAAAATTATGACCGTTAACGGTTTTAAGTTACCCAAAAATTTATATAGTAATTACGAGTGCTTAATTTGTGTAAGATTTCATTTCACAAAATAAGATTATTAAAGGTTTGATGTTTAAATTTTGTAAAAATACTAAGTACATCAGCCTAAAGCGTATAAAATGTGCACTTAACAGTTGACAGATCCACATTCCTATACCATTAAAACTTTATGATAGTCTAAATTTACAACTAAGCCCGTCTAGCTCAGTTGGTAGAGCGCAAGGCTCTTAACCTTGTGGTCGTGGGTTCGAGCCCCACGGTGGGCGTTTTTTTTGTTTTAAGTCGATTTACCCCTTTTCGTGTCTCATTATTTTTATTAGTACATAATTATTTGATTCATGCTTTTCTTCATTTAAATTAGTTACTGAAGAATGATTTATAATTTACATACTTAGTAATTGATTGATACAAGTTATTCTACATCAATTTGTATTGCTATTCACAAGATATAATGTTACACTTAATTCCAAGAGGGCAAGATCTAATTGATTTTGTTCAAATTTATATACTACTTTCATGTTGAATAGATTGATGAAGTGTTGAAGAACAAATTAAAGAGCTAGTTTTACCTTACACGTACTAGTAGATATATTTTTTATATCTCAATCTCAAAAGAATATTTTGCAAGAATTAGAACTTATGAAAGAGATTGATGGATAAAAATGCATCTCAAGTAAAATGACACTACCTATTCCTCTAAGGTGTTTGATAAACCGTCTACTTCTCACAAAATAAAAACTTTATATTACTCTGTATATGTTTGGGTGGTATTTTTATTGAGTCGGACTAAATGTTCTCTCTAATTTCTATTCCAACAGTCAAAGTTTTCATATATTCAACCAAATGAATATTGCGTATCACATTACATCACAAATAGTGTACATATTATAAATCAACTCTACTTAGCTTAAGCTAAATTGTTGCTCTTTAGCTTGCAATATGGCACTAATTAAATTTGTTAGTGAAATACTCTAAAATATATTATTTCACAATTAAATCACAAGTGAGTATGTGTGATGCATCTACATACGATGATTAAGGATCCATTGTTTTGCTAAAACAATAATATAAAAAATTAAACAAGCAACACTTTGCGTGTAAATGCAACTAGTCGAGTCCAATAATAAGGGGACATACATTTGTTGTGCCATTGGAAAATTTTAGTTTACAAACTTCAATGAAGATTAAGCTTAGTGGACCACCGGCATTACATTGTTAAATTTTCAAAAGAATGCACCTTTTTATTAATCCCTTCTTTCCACACGGTTTTTTAGCATTTGATTTGCATAAAATTGCATGTATTCATCATTTGATCTTTGACTCTTTTATTTTGACATTTTATAAAGTCACCCCGTAAGCTATGTTCGAGCCTTGTGCATGACATTTAAAAGTGAGATCATGAATGATGATGTAAAAAGTCGGTTTGATGCAACTAAAACAAATTAATGAAGTGCACTAAAAAAATTGTAATAAAAGAATGATTGAATTACGATGTATATATGGAGAAAAAATTATAGTGTACTTCGTGTATATAAGTAGCTTTCATTTGTGATTAACTTCACGAATTACAACTTAAGTGTATGGTAAATGTGTACATTATCATAGGAAACTCAACTTCTTTTGTCCAAATTAGAGTCAAGGCTCCAAAGGGGTATGTAACAAGTAGTTTTTTACTTTGTGCATACCTTTTTTGTCCAACTAGGAAGCTCTTGTTTTATGTTATGATTCGATATGATATTAGAAAGTTTTTTCTACATGATAATTTTTATTTTTCTTAAGAATATGTTTGTCGTCGATTTTTCATTTACCAGGCCTTTTTAAATTTATGAGAGTGTCACAATTTAATCACCCTATCTTTTCACTCTTACAACGTAACACTAATACACTTCCGCTCTTTCTCACCTAACTTCATTATTGAAACTATTGGGTTGCTGAAACATATTGAAACAAAAGGGATACTACAAATTGTATTGTTTGGAGAGTTGAAACAAAAGAATATGCATGGAATTCTTTGTCTACAAACAAAAGGAATAATACATTATAGCTAATTATCACTCAATAAGACTCTAATCTCGTCATCTAGAATAAGTTATAAGTATACCTCTCCAAGAAATTTAGTTATGTTATACGCTAGGTCGCTAATATAACCTTGTTCACTTCGCTTGATTTCAACTTCTTTTTTTTTTTAATCAAACTAAATTTACTTTGATTAATTAAAAGGAAAATTTCATAAATATAATCCTATTTATGGGCGTTTATCTAATAAAAGACCGAACTTTGATTAATCCAAAAATGGACCCAACTTTCATGCTCAATTTTCAATTTTGGACCCTCCTAAATTTTAACCTGTAAAATCAAGTAAATCTTGTTAATTATCCGGTTTTTTCTTAACATTTTGAGGTTTCGGGTGGAAGGGATGGTTGTGGTGGTGGTTTCAAGTGGTCCTGCTTAAGCAAAAACTGTTAAAATTTGAGAGGGTCCAAAATTGGAAAATGGACATGAAAGTTGGGTCCATTTTTGGATTAATCAAAGTTCGGTCTTTTATTAGGTGAACGCGCATAGTTGAAATTATATTTAGAATTTTTCCAAATTAAATTACTAATGAATTGAGAATAGGGACTAAAATGTCAACCTTCAAACTTGAAGTGAATAAAGATATTTATTTATACAAATTTGACAAAGAAAAAAAAATATGGAAAAGGGACCCAATGCAATAACCGCAAAATTTTGGTTTTGGCCAACACATGGTACATCATTTTGCCACCAAACAAATTCCTAATTGACAAAAATCATTTCATTTTTTTCTTGTCAATCCTCTTCATCACCTCTTATCTCCTTCTAGCCCCCACGAGTACTTACCAACATTTTATTCTCTTTTTTTTATTGTTTTTATTAATTAATTTTTTTAATTTTATTTTTTTTTTGTTTTAGTCACCAACCATCTTTTTATAGCCCATACTCTAATCCATTTGAGTGGTGTCCCTCATATACTCTAACTACAATCTGTCATCTTTTGGCTTCTTTCTTGTATATACAACGACTACAATTAATTATTATGATTTTTGTTGAATCCAACCGTGTAAATTTGCTTTTACATACATTATATTATTCAAGTAATATATTATATTCAAAAAAATCTTATAGTACTCCGTATATTGATTGTATACTACTCTGTATTGACATAGCACACAACAATATAAACTTATCTTTTACAAAAAAATTAATAGTCATCCCATACTTAAAATACTAAAAATTCTTCGGTGGCCGTTTAAAAGATGGCCATCAAAGTCTTCAAAAATTCAAACAAATTACAACTACATATTTTAGATAACATAAATCTTTAGATAAGGTAGTTATGGGGGGACCACTTAAAAATATTTTTTGCAATATTTAGTAAATAAGGAAAAATCTTTTTTTTTCTCCAATATCTATTAAATTAGGAAAATTCTTGTAATATTCAAAATTGTTTGAATGCTTTAAACTCCATCAATGACTTCCATTGATACGAATTACAAAAAAAAAAAACAAAAAAAACAAAAAAAAAAAAATCTGCGAAACCTTGATTTATAAAATCTGAAATCTTTAAATTTACATTATTATATATGTGTAATATTAGAAAACAGCTACAAACACAATATATTCTTATGCTTGGTATAAGTAAAAAGTTTATTATTATGGAAAAACTACTCTATTTCTTTAACACCATATATTCTACAATTATTCGTGAAATTTATTTTCATATGATTGCAAAAAATACGAATAATCAAGGCTTAAAAGGTAATTACCAAAGTTTGTTTGTCGAATTACCAGAGCTGACACGCTGCAAATTATTAGGTCATTTTTAAGTTAATGGATATAGCAATAATATTATATGGTGATTACCATACGTATTTTTTTCCTATTTGTTCACGTGCCAACGAAGTCGTCTTTCCCAAATTGCTTTTTACTGTAACTGTTTGCCGGAAAACATATTACACGTCGGAATCCTTAAAACATATAAAAAAAACTACCAAAAAATAGCAAATTTATTGCTCTAATTAACATAATTACTGAAAAGGCGATTAGAATCCCTAATTTTAAACAAATATTCTTAAATTCAAACTACGAAGACACTAATTAATGGAAATTTAGTTAACCAAAGATTAACAACCATCACAAAGGTTTTCAAATGTCCTATATGAACATTCATAGATCTCAATTCGTATATATTTTTTACTGTGTGCGAATGTGTGAATTACGCTTCTCCATCTTCATCCTTGTGTCTTGTCTTTGAATAGGGCCTGAAAATTCAACGTTAAAAAATTATGGAAAATTATTATAATAATAATATAAATATTAATATTATACAAAATTAGACATAGTCAATATATTAATTAGATTAACTTGACCCTACACATAACTAACTCATATAGTAGGTAGTTACATTATCTAAAACATGTGGCTATAATTCGTTTGACTATTGAAAACTTTGGTGGCAATCTTTCAAACGACAGAAGGTTGTGAACCTTTATTTATATTACCTCTGTTACTAATTAGATGTAACAATAGTAAAAAAATAAATGCTTCAAATTTAATGTAATTTTTTTTTTTTTTTTTTTTTACATTTTCAAGATGTCATTCCTCTCTCTCTCTTTATCGCATGTCTTTCTATTTCTTTCTTCTATTCCTTTTACGCTCACATATAAATTTTAGCTAACAGTTCGTGCAACTAAATTTGTTATATCTATTTTAAAATGGATCGGTTGAGGTAGTATCTATAAATTCTCAGACCAGATTGTAAGAGAGTAGGTGGGGTTTTGTTCCTGCAATAAAATAAATAATCTAATTTCCAAGGTCGGACTTTAAATAAGCAAATTCTGGCAATAAAAGGTTGAAGTGTGCATGTGCAACAACGACAGTGATGACATTGTATGGTCAAATTGGCCATTGGCATTACATACTTGAGACTTTTTAGCTATGATCCTATAAAGAACCTTCCTTGTTACATATATCCATGTGATTGGTTATATATTTGATCAATGAATTTGAACTTATTCTTTAAACATGATTTGCAATTTGCTTTTTAGTGAATAATTCAGTTATTGGTGTCATATTTATCAAAATAAGAAGATAACACAAATCACTTATGTTATACATATATATTGTTATAATTATTGATGTTTTTGGTTACGTGTTGTATGTGAATCTATTCTTTACGATTATTTTTTAAGCTTAGAATATTGTTGTTTCATTCTCTCTATAATGTGTCTTATATCATAATTTCCCCTTCGTTAGTTAATTACTTATTGTCATAATTGATTAAAAGCTTGTTGAATTAGTTCGATAGTCGATGTATATTGTCATTATTATAATTAGTTTTTCAGGGATACTGTTATTATTATTCCAAGTAGTTTTTTTAGGGGTATAATAATTACAAAAAAAAATGGACCGGCTTTTGAACATTAAGGGATCGAAGTTGAGTAAGAAACCAAAATTTTGAGATTACAATGTTATTAATTATTGAGAATAATGGCTTAATTAAATAAGATAATGATGATATGATTTGGCTTGTTTGAGCTTGTACTTGTTTAAAATAAAAGCTAAGGGAAAAAATAACAAGGAGACGTACATGTGATTGTTTTAGGTTTCATTAAAATTGATAAGTATAGTGCAATAATTGGTATGTTGAATAATAAACACGTACCAATAGTGTGCTGATGTATTTATAGTGACAAGACCTAAAGTTAGGTAATGAAATGAAAGAAGAAATGTTCAATAATATTAAAATGTTTTCAATTGGCTTAAAAAAGATTAGTATCATTTTAATGTTTTAATGCATCCTTTTTATTAATTGAGGTTCACAACTTCACACTAATTAATGAACATTGTTACCTTGTTAGCTTACATATGTATATGTATAAAAAAAAGAAAAAAAAAGACCGACTCAAAATAATTGAAATAGATCAGAACATGAGCAATTATTTGGTCAACATGGCGTGACAAATCTCAATTCATCCTGAGAATAACAAAATATGATCCAAGAAAAACCCCTTTTCAACCCCAATTTTTTTTTTTTATTATTGGTAGCTGTAAAAGTAACTCTACTTATTGTTACACAAATTACATATACGGAGTATATTATACCTTAGAGTAACTCCTCTATCTTAATTTCCCAATTAAAAGTAACTACTCATACTCAATCATAGAATACTTAAGCCAAATGTAAGAATTTGACTTTGTTCTCTCTAACTTATTTTTAATACTTATTGAATAAATTAAGTTCAAAAGGTTCAGTTAAATATGAATAAAAGTATCAATAAGTTAAGATAAGTTCAGAATCAATAAGTACCAATAAGTTCAAGCAATTACCAATAAGTATCAATAGATTCAGATAAGTTCATATAAATATCAATAAATTCAAATACTCTCTCGATCTTTTTTTAGTTGCTATATTAGGGTTTTATGCACTATTGACACTGTAACTTTAACTCACTTTTGGTGATTAATGCGTAACAAAAAGCATAGTTATATAAGATTTTATTTAATTCATCTGAACTTATATTTTCCAAAAATATAATTTTTATAATTTTTTATTATACCAATCTTATCGGAGAGTATAAAAAATAACAAGTCCAACAAAATTCCCAAGGATCACATACCTCACAAAATTGGTAAGGAAGATGTCAACGCCTAGGAATTCCATTGCAAAAAAGACTAGCAGTAGTTTGAATGATAAAAGGTTGGATCTTGGGAAATGTGAGCACCATGATCCTTCTCACATGACATGATACATACCCTTTTTGACTTGACATCACTTGCTAACCTTTATACGCAGCTGTAAACACACTGATCATATCGTTGGCTCTTCTCAATTATACTTGCGGTCCATATTTTATTTTATTTTTATTTTCCAAATTTTCTCCATCATCCTTGTTTTATTATGCTTCAATATGGTCCTTGTATTAAAAATTTAGACGTCGGAAATTATTGGAACTTATTGAAATTTATAGATTCGAATTTATGAAGTATTAGAATTAATTGAAATATTTTCGGAAAAAAAAAAAAAAATCTCATAAAATTAACACATCATTTGTCATACTTGTATTGTTGGTAGTCTATGTCATTGTATGAAACAAAAAATATACAACACAACAATGTACTTACAAAAAATCTTTGATCCTATTTTGTTTATTTATATTTGGTTGTATACTTATGGTTTTATATGCGCAATTAGTTTTAGTCATTGTAGCCATTGAGAGAAAATCAACCATACGAATGATACAGTGACCATAATGTCCATAACTTTTCTAAAAATGTTATAAGAAAGAAGTTTGGCGAGTTTGATAGATTAAGACTACCTAGCATGTTTTTATCCTATATTAAATAAAAAATGATATTCAAAGTCACGAGACATATATTAGCAAATGTTAAAATGTTGCATGTAATTTGAAACAAATGAAGTATCTGAATTATTGTATATACAATTCACTAAGCCATTACATCTATTTTTAAAACTTTTTCAGTGATACACTTCTATAAAGCAATAGTCAATTTCTAGGGTTTTAATCGCCTCATGAATTAGAATATTAAAGCATAGTTAATAGCTCATATCCTTCCCATTAGATCAATATCAAAAATTAAAATAGACTTCAATCGGAATGGTAATTAGTATTTACAAGAAACTTTAGTAAAAAAACACTTCGCCCATAATAATTAAAGGATCCATTCAGTATCATTATAGTTTATAATTTTCTATTTCCTAAAAGGAAATTCGATCACATAATGCATATATGTAAAATATTACGAATTAAACAATTCTATCAAATCTTGATAGTTTTGATTTTTGAAAATCAAAAATACAAACCAAAAACCACTCTTTTCGATCTGATTTTTCTTACAACGAGTTTAAAATTAAAAGTATAGTAGAAGATTGATAATAAAAAAAAAATGATTGTATGAGTATTTCATAGTTCTTGGGACCTATGGGAGATTATGTAAGCAGGCTAAAAGTAGAATACAAACGGAAACATTAAAGGTCTACATTTGGTCATTGACCAATACTTTGGTACTTTGCAATTAAGTCCTACATGATCACATTGACCAAATCCATTGATTAATAAGAGAATAATAATTATCATGCGCTGTTATCAAGCAACACTAATAAACCAAATCAACATTAAATAAATAAAGCAAAAATGTAGCAACTTATTAATAAGATCATATCGTATATATAATTGGCTAATAATGATACATAAAATTTTATTATCATTCCTCTAAAAAGACCTACTCTACATAAAAAAACAATCAAAATTTATAGATCTAGGTGTACCATGTTTGTTGCATAATTGCATTCTCAAAGTGCAAAGGCACAAACAATACACAAGTATACGAGAAAAGTATATATCCAGCCATTATAGAAGAGGGTAAATTTGTAATTTTGAAAAAAAACATTTTTAAATGGTAACATGCAATTTTAAGTTAAAATAAGCTTTTTTTTTTTAAGTCATAAATTTTATCATGTCACATTACATATATTTTAAGCCACCAAATTGATTTAAAAAAAAAAAATCTCGCATTAATCGATATAATAAATGTTTAATTTCACTTAATATTATTTTCATTAATAAATCCTTATATACAACCCTGGTGATTATGTATTAAAGAAATAGATATACTTCGTATTTGTGAGGAGAACATGAGAACACATGTCAAATCAACACATAAAGTAGTGCAATATTCCCATTTTGCTTAATTTTAATGCTAAAATACCACAAAATGAAAGTCAAGTCTAGTCTCATCTCCATGCCTAAATTTTGAATATAATTTCACTCTTATTTAATTCCTCGTAAGTGGCCAAATTGTAAATGTTTGAAGAAAACTAAATTTCATATAATGACACCGAAATGTACCCAATAACACGCGGAAAAATTTCTCAAACCAAATATACCGGTAATATTCTAATTCAGAAAACATCTGATCTTATCTCAGCTTATAATCGTATCAAAAACCAATGTTATGAAATTAAGTATGATGATCCAAACAAATAATCAAAAGTCTAAATTCCCAAATAGCTTGATTCTAAATTGATTCGAAAAATAGCTCAATATTATTTTATACAATCTGAATTCAATCGAAAACATCTCGTTCCCATATCTAATCTCAAGGCATTAAAAAACAAAATAACAAGCAATATTTTAGATCCACATAAATAAATCTAAAAGAAACAGTTTCAAATTCGAAAAAAAAGAAGTTGGGGTTTTTCTACATTGTGTCCTTGAAGTATGGTTTTCTACACTGTATCCTTCCAAATTAAAACTTCCACGTGGTGCCTCTTAGGTTAAATTAATTATTATGCCATGACTCTATAGTTAAAAAAAACATGAAATGGTCGTAAATTATTTCCTGTATGAGCCATAGTGCTCATCTTGCTCTTTAATTGCAAGGGAAAATGTAAGAGCATAGGCCACGAACAGAGGCGTATGAGCCACCAAATTGAGATTGAATTTGTGATATTTTTAATAAAAAAGTTATGACTTAGTCACTTAATATGAACCTTAGGGGCATCATGTGAAAGTTTTAACATGGGAGGACACAATGTAAAAAACCCAATACCTCAATAACACCACGGAGAAAAACCCAAAAAGTTATTTTCAACCCAAGAAAGAACCACTTCAAAAAAACCAAAAAAGAAAAGAAAAAAAAAAGTCATCAAAAAATATAAATGATGTAATGTACACCCAATAAAAGCCCTCTTAAATAACATAGGATATTGTGGTATATGTATGTTAATGTGCATCCATCCTCATACACCCACCTTATTTACTTCACCTCTTCCTACTACAATACTCCTCATTTCTCCACATCTTCATTTCCTCCCCCATTTAACTCTCCTCTTTATTACATTGCATTTTGCACTACGTTCATTTGAACAACCATTTTTTCCTTTCTCAACATTACAATCTTTTCATTTACATATTTTGCACTCTTCTTAAATAAGTCATCTTCATATTTCTCTTTTTCTCTCTGCAAATTACAAAATGGAATCACCCTCTAGAAGCCTTACACTCTCACCACCACCACCTTATTGTCTCTCCACCACTTTGCGAACCGCCTCGCCCGAATTCGAGTTTTCGAATATCGGTTTCGGTTCGCAAACGCCGCTTCATTCGGCTGATGAGCTCTTCTCGGATGGCTTCCTCCTTCCTCTACACTTCCTCCCCCATCACCACCGGTCTACTGAACCGGATTCCGGTCCGACCGAACCGGATCACGGCATGACAAAGCCGGGTTCTTGCTCAAATGAACCGGATTCCGGCCCATCTGAACCGGATCCCGGTATGGCTGAACCGGATTCCAATGCCGAACCTGAACCGTCTGCGTTGATTACCTCATCAAATAATTCGATCCTCAGTGCTTCGAAGCGGTGGAGGGAGATGTTCAAGCGCAGCGAAAAGAAAACCACCACCACCTCCGGAGAAAAAATGGATACGAATACGGGTACGGGTACAGCAACGGTGAGAAGCAACAATAAAAGCAATTGTAGTAGTGGAAACAGAAACAGCTCAGCCGAGCTAAATATTAACATATGGCCGTTTTCAAGAAGCCGGTCCGCGGGAAATAACTCAAGCCGAGCTAAACCGGCGGTTCAGGTGAACCGGAAGGTTAGTAGTGCACCGTGTTCAAGAAGCAACTCTTCAGGAGAGTCAAAGTCAAGGAAATCATGGCCCAGTAGTCCGGGCCGTGGTGGGGTTCATTTGGGCCGGAGTAGCCCGGTTTGGCAAGTAAAGAAGGCTGGGCCTACAAACAGAACTGCCCAAGGACATGGGCTTGGGTCGGGTAAGGGCCGGGCTTTGAAGCTTAATGTTCCGGTTTGTATCGGGTATCGACAAAGTACGGGTTGTCGAATCGATGAAGGTGGCGCCGAAGTTGGTCCTAATAGCGGTAGCGGAAGTGGTAGTAGTGGCAATAATGGTAATATGTTTAGTTTGCGTGGGTTGTTTAGTAAGAAAAGTACTACGGTGGTAACGGTTTAACTTCCAATTTTAACTGTTAAGGTTGTCTTTTTTATAATTTTTACCTAGTGAATCTATAGGACACTAGACTAAGCTGATGATGAAATGATTAATGAAGTGATTATATAATAGGGCGAAAGGTACAGTTTATTGGATTAGAAATTTCTATTCTCTTGTATATATATTCTACTAGTTACATGTATAATGTTCTGAGATATAGGATTAATCATTTGAAATTTTGCAACCAAAATAGATTGGTATTTGAAACATAAATTGATTTTTTTGGGCGGATTAGTAATGTTATATGATGAGAATTCGAATATGTGACTAATTATCATACGGTTATGCCTATTGATTTATTTACCATATCACGTATGATATCTCTAACAGACATTGTATTAAAGATCTTAGTGTTTAGGTACGGAGCAATAAGTATTCCATCTCCATGCTAGGTACATGGTTGCTATTAATTGATCATATGAATATCATTATATGAGAATAATGTGTAGTGGACTATGTTTTTCTTGATTAATTTTATTAGAGAATGACCCATTATTATTGAAAACTGATGCTTTATTTATTGCCTCGAAATGAGTTTGTTGGTATGGTGTAATTTCAAAATTCAAATCAATTTATACTAGGGAAGTAATTTCTACTCTGAACTTCTGTAGCTCTACTGCACTAGTACCGTAGTACGTACCATTACTAAATACTAATTTTCCAATATTGTACGCATAAACAGGGTTGATCGATCTTATTGAATATTGAAAATAAAAAAGACTTTTGCATCAAGAAAATTATTTTGATACCCTTTTGTTTCCTAAATATTTTTTTTTACAATTTAACTTTTGCAATTTCTAATGCACTTGTTTATTAAACATTAATATCTATTTGTTATACATTATAAAAAAATTGATGTAAAAAAACTATGTCAAGATATTTTAAATGATATTTTAAAATCCAAACGTAAAGAACATTCACGAATGGAGGGAGTACTATTCAAAATAGCTAGTTACTTTCTTAAATTCAACATTAAACTTACTAGCATTATTAACCGCTACTTATTTATTTTGGTAATTAGCTATTATTATAAACTAAACTAAACGGAGTTGAAATTAAGTTTTTTTTTTTTTTTTTAA
>PYUH01000040.1:1043893-1060404 GCA_016808085.1 Suaeda aralocaspica | reverse complement strand
ATCATTATATGAGAATAATGTGTAGTGGACTATGTTTTTCTTGATTAATTTTATTAGAGAATGACCCATTATTATTGAAAACTGATGCTTTATTTATTGCCTCGAAATGAGTTTGTTGGTATGGTGTAATTTCAAAATTCAAATCAATTTATACTAGGGAAGTAATTTCTACTCTGAACTTCTGTAGCTCTACTGCACTAGTACCGTAGTACGTACCATTACTAAATACTAATTTTCCAATATTGTACGCATAAACAGGGTTGATCGATCTTATTGAATATTGAAAATAAAAAAGACTTTTGCATCAAGAAAATTATTTTGATACCCTTTTGTTTCCTAAATATTTTTTTTTACAATTTAACTTTTGCAATTTCTAATGCACTTGTTTATTAAACATTAATATCTATTTGTTATACATTATAAAAAAATTGATGTAAAAAAACTATGTCAAGATATTTTAAATGATATTTTAAAATCCAAACGTAAAGAACATTCACGAATGGAGGGAGTACTATTCAAAATAGCTAGTTACTTTCTTAAATTCAACATTAAACTTACTAGCATTATTAACCGCTACTTATTTATTTTGGTAATTAGCTATTATTATAAACTAAACTAAACGGAGTTGAAATTAAGTTTTTTTTTTTTTTTTTAACCTCTTACTCCTCTTAGGTAATTTAATTGGCTTACAAATAATAGTGAAGCATAAGCACAAGGAATGTTGTATGCTATTATGTTGGCCACAGGATGTCTGTTTGGCCTTTTGGATGTTTTTAGTCTTGGCTTAAAAAAAACGTAAATGGATTGCATGTAAATATAGTTTTTGAGAATTATCAAGGGTTTTTATTATACTAGTGTACATACATATAATTTCTTGGAATTGAATATACTTTGGAACAATTTTTATTTCATAATTATTGAGCGACTTATATTTGAGTAGAAAAGCATCATGTAGATCTCACAAAATACTCATATAGTTTGAAGATTAAAGCAATATTGCATTGGCCATGTTAACTAGTACTTTAAAAGCTAGTTATTAATTTTTAATCCATATGATTATCATCCGAGTTAATTTTTTTTATGAAGTTTCGTGTATAGCTTCAAATATTTTATAGAAAATTATTAATTTATAGAATTATAGTATGTGCAACACAATAAAATTATTAAGTACATTATACAAAAATAAAATTTGAATTTATTGATAACAACTTCTTTGTTAATTATATTTAGATGTTGTCCATACATTATACGGAATTTCGAGTTACTTACTTGAGTATGTAATTAAATGTATGTGTGATGCAAAACTCATGATTTTCTTTAGAGTGCTTCTTACAAATTTTATCGAGGATATTGCTCGTTGCCATTAGTATCAATAATAGTATATCTTTCGGGATTGTTAATTTGTTATTTCTTATAAGGATCAATTTGACAGGAACTTAAATTGTCTTGATTAAACACATCACATCTTTTAAAAAACCAAATCAATTATAAACACAGTCAATATGTTTTATGTTTATACCACACCCCTTATTACACCCTATGTACGTACTAAACTCACTCTTTTTTTCACAAACTGTTTGGCTTATATCGAAGCACATTAGAATAAGAAAATTCCTTAAAAGTTACATTATGAATAAACAATTATTGTTTGATCGTAAAAATCAACTTTTTAAAAAGTTTTATAATGGAGAATAATGTAGCTTATATGCATACAAGTGACTTGACAAAGTACAACTTCTTAAATTTAATTATACAAGTTATCTAATTTTAAGACAGGAGAAAATAAACTTCCTTTCAAATATAACTCGTAGGTACATTTAACCAAACAAGTGGGTCTCGTCCCTCCATCAATATTAGGGGCAGATCTTGGTTGGGGCCTGTAGGAGTCTATGCCTCAATGATCGTTTTTAAGCAATTGTTTATATACAATAAGTTGTCTTGTTAATCCATATAAAAAAGTACGTTTAGATTATTAACTACTTTTTTTTATATTTAAGAGGTTTCGTGATCAAGCCTTGATTCTCCACATATATCTTCTACAAGATCCACCACCTTCCATCGTTTATTAAATGTTTACCAGTAACATATAGCTAAACTTCATAGAGTATGAGATCATTCTATACTTGATAGAGGCAAAGGTCAAATTTAGGTCAATTTGAGTGATTTCGTGTTCATGTAATATTCAATCCACATTCCCCCTAAACAATTTGTATTGATTAAGTTTAGATTGAATTAATTAGTGTGGTAGGTAAAGAATGCCAACTCTACTTATGTCATCATAACCAAAACGAATGATTCTAATTAGTCACTAACATTGTTCATTAGAGAGACAAAAATTCTATTACAAAAAGAGAACTTTTATTTAATAGGTAGTTAGTTAATGAGTTAGGATAACAGAAGACAAGCCCACCATTAGTGGTAATAAAAAAAAAATGATTACATGCTTGGAAAAAAGTGATTAGATTAAAAAGGTTAATTATATTAAGTTTGGGGGAATGAAGTTTAAGATTGAGACAAGGCACATGGGGTTAGGTTGTAAAAGTAAAGTGGGGGAACAAATCCTTAATGGACAGCTCAATTTAGGATTTGAAGTTACATCTCCATCTTCGTATGTTATACTGTCCCTTTTTTTTTATAATCTTTTTCTATGTAATTTACCTAGCTATATATTGGTTGAATCAAAATATAGCTATGGCCTATATTGGTTGACACAAAATATGCTATGTAACTGTAAGTTGTACTTATTTGTATACAGGTTTTGGTTTCAATACCTGTTGTCTTAAGTAGTTTATAAAGTACTATATTCGTTGAAACCAACAGATAGTTTAAATTAATGGTTGAGGTCTATTTATGTATTTAATTATAACTTTTTGCATATGGTATGCATTTAGGCATTTAGCTATATCTTGCGCTGCACATATCTACTTTAGAATATGAAGTACTCCCTCTATTTCGTTAAGTTGGTTACACTTTGAGTTTTTTTCCTTTCACAAAAAGATTTTAAGCGTAACCAACTTACATAAATTGAGGTAGTAGAATGCAAAAAGAATCTTAAACTTTCTTTGGATAGCAACGTAGAAGGGAAAGGAAGGGGAGGGAAATAGGAGAAAAGGAAAGACAAAAAAAAAAGGGAAGAGTTGAGGCCTATTTTTCTTCCAAAACTCTCTATTTTTGGAAGGATAGTGTTTCTTAAAAGAGGGGGAAATAGATCTCTTCTTCTCCCTCTCCTTCCTTCTCCCAAGTCCCAACTATGTACCAAATAAGGGGGTTTATCTTCTTTCCTTTCTTTTCCCTCCCTTTATCTCCGCTTTCTTGTATCTAAATAAAGTGTTAATTTCATTTTAAACGATTGTATCATGTATTTATGCATTATCCGCAAATGAGCTACATAACTAGAATAGATTCCATGTAACATTAAACAACTCCTTAATTTCCTTTATAGCCAAATAGGTGAAGATTAGACAAAAATTAGAGGTTTCGTTAACCCTTCTTTATTCTGTCATTTAGTTACTCGAACTCTAAGCATGAAGCATCGCACGAGATGATGAACCCCTCGAATGCTTCACGTGTGGTTGACAGCTTCTGTTGAATCTTTGCAAAAGATTACCTTCACTAACTTGATTATTTTATTTTATCTTGGATTACTTTTATTTTGTTATAATTTAATTCTTTGATTATTTTTTAATTAGTTATTGTTTACTTTGCGCTCTTTGTTGTAGTGTCCTCAAACACAAACAAAAAGTTTATCCTTTTATTTTACCTTACTTTTATTTGAGCGGCATAAAAATAAAATAAACTTGAGTAGGTGTTCCACCATGTAATTTTTTATACATTATAATTTAATATGAAAATTTTAATCAAATTTTAATTCATTTAACTAGTGTTTTATGTAATTTGTCCTTGTTAGTGATAGAAAATATGTTTTGGGATGTTAACAACAAATAATGTCAAAGTATGTCAATTATTAACTTGTGACTTACATCAACTATCCATTCAAACTCATTATACTATTATGCCAACGAAGCTTATCATAACCTTCTATGAGAAAAAAAATGATGTGCTTTCTTTGTACCATAATAATTGCAATACTTTGACCAAAAAGTACAGAATAATTTGGTCAAAGTATTGCGATTTAAATGAAGCAAAGGAAATATAATTGAATTAATGATCAAAACATTGTCAAGTCTAATTATTATCTAACCTTATGATCAAAGTTGTACGTGCACTTTGTATAAAGATGGCCTACTCAAGTATTTGGCTTTAATTTAGTCCACACCAGTTATTAGAAATCAACTCTAGCTAACAACTAAAGGTATATATGTGTGGGAGTTATGAAACACGAAAACTTCTATGACATCACGTGTCATTGTTTCGAAAATTAAAAAATCTTAAGAAAATTTGGTTTCCATCTCTAATGTTTCCATACAATCAAACACCTTTATTATTATTATTTAAAAAAAAACGTTTATCCCTTTAATTTTAGAGAAATTTAAATTACGTTTTTATTTATTAGACATTTCAACGGTATTTGTTGGTCTTAAGACTATCTAATTAATAAAAAAAATTTATAAATAGTGCCGAAAATCACTTTGTAGCAACTAAAAAAAGATCGAGGGAGTAATAGTTTTAAGACTTTTAACGGTAAAAGCAATGACATATGACATATAAACGGAAGATACTTCGACAATCCGTGCATATTATAGAACAACATATTTACACTCCTCCTAAGCAAGTATGGTTCATACTTCATAGTTCATAACTTCATACCCTATTACAAGTATCAGGTTTTAACTTTAGAAGATACACATGCGATTGGATTAGAAAATACTTTTACTACAATTTAGCCCAATAATTATGACACTTACTATAGATAAATGGCAACAGAAAAAAATATTGGGCCTACAACAAAAATAGGATCTACTACACTTTTCGTACTCATTTTCTCTTCTCTCATCCTTCGATACACTACTAGAATACCTTCTATTCACGACAGGCAGGGACGGACCCAGTATTTTGACTTTGGATGGGCACAAATTATCGGATCAAACAAAATTGAATGGTTAACTAACAAGAAACGCATCATTAAAAGAAATGTCATACATCTAGCAAATAACAACAATTTTTTAGTAATATGAAACTAGGCAATATATATATAGAAGCAAGAAACGATTTTACATGTAAAAGTGCTTGACAAGGATCAAACCTCCGACCTATGTTACCGTGAAAATTGAACTAAGTGCCTTCCCACTGAACTAAGACCTTTGTAGTGTTATATTGCTGCACATCTATATGAATAAACCATTTATCTGGGAAATGGTAGGGCACGTGCCACACCGTGCCCTAACGTGGGTTCGCCAATGACGACAGGATTTACTAGTAAAAGATCATTTACGACGGAATTTACTGTCGCGAGCCCGTGTTAGATCAGGGCCGCCGTACGCAGTTTATTTTCCCTGTTGCAATTCCATTGTAAAAGCCTTCTGCGACAGGGTAAGATCTTGTCGTTAAAGCTTTACGCGACGGGATTTTGTCCCGTCGCGAAAACAAATTGATAAGATGGGGCAAAATCCGGTCGCAAAAACTAATCTAGACAGGGCAAAATCTTATCATTACTCTACAAATTGGACTTCCTAAATTTCAACCAAAGCTCCATATACACCAATTCAACCAAAACTGCATATCTCGAACATTATATATACAAGAATTGGACTTCCTATAGTTACATGGACTTCCTATATCTCCTATATATGGACTTCCTAAATTTCAACCAAAGCTCCATATATGATATAGGACTTCCTATATTCTCTTGTACACCAATTCATCAACTATATATAACACACCATGTAAGAAGATGTTAAATATTACAATAAGATAGACATATATATAGAAGTAAGGGAAAGAGGGAAATGAACAATTCTTCTGTATATTTGATTCTGAAATGCATTGGCTGAACCTTTATTACACATCATAATACACCAGAAAAACTGAACTGAGAAGTAGCTCGTGACAACGTATTATGAGCTTACCTTCAAACAGTGATAAGTATAAACTCAACACTAAACTGTAGTTGTTTGACTTGTTTCCTGTAATAATTTGAAATAGACCCCAGGGTATATAGAACACTATATAGAAGAAAACACCCCTGCAAAACAAATACAAGATTTAGAAGAAGAACTAATAAGTTACCAAACTGATAAAAGAAAGAAAGAAAGAAGCAAAATTTCAAAAGATGTTTTCACTTTCAACTAGACAAAATGTTGGAGGCCATAACACGGATCATAAGAGGTTCTTAGGAGCCGAAATCGATTGTGAGGGGTCCCGATTTGGTTCATAACACGTGGTAAGAAAACGAGGTGAAAAGAAAACGGGGCCCCGTGTAGCACCTACGGAGGCTTCAATCAAATACTATTATCCACTGTTTTTCGTGATTTCAAGGTCCCGGAAAAAAATTGCCGAGATTTTTTCGAGATGCCCATATGGTCAAAATATGAACCCAGACCAAGCGATTTGGGGTTAAAATGTCATAAGAGGGATGATAACAAGGTTCTAGACGGTCCCGTAAGATCGAGGTTGTTTTTCCCTTCTATAGACGAGGCCACAAGAGTGATCATAACAGGTCTTTTGGGGCCGAAAACAATCGTGGGGATTCCTTAAGTGGTCCATAGCACGTGGTAAAAAAAAATAAGGCAAAAATAAGATGGGGCCTGGGACAACCCCTTTGGAGGCCTCAATCAAAGTCTGTTATCTACTGTTTTTTGGAATTCCGTGCTCATAAAAAAACTGCCAAAAATTTTCCGGGGTGCTCGTATGGTCTAAATATGACCCTAGACCAAGAGACTTGGGTGAAAAGACATTAAGAAAGGTGATAGCAAGGTTCTAGAAAGTTCTCACAAGATCCTAATTTTCCATTATGCAGAAAAGGTCATAAGAGGGATAATACATCTCTTTAGGGGCCGAAATCGATCGTAGGGAACCCTGTGGTTGTCAATAGCATGTGGTAGAAAAACGAGGTGAAAAGAAGACGGGGCCCTGTGCATATAGCACCCTGGAATTTCCTAAATGTTTCCTAAAAACATTTATTAAATAATTACTACTAATTTCGAAAAAACAAAGTATTACTGCTAGGGATGTCAACGAGCTGAGTCGAGCCGAGTAGTAGCTTATTCGAGCTAGGCTTGGTAACTATTAATTGAGCTCGAGCTGAGCTTGAACATAACCGACCTTTCAAAATTGTTGTTCGAGCTTGGCTCGTTTAAATTTGTTTGTGTTTGAGCTCCGCTCATTTAAGCTCGTTTATTTTCGAGCTCGGGCTCAAGTCAAGCCTATAAGTAAACAAGGTTATGAATAAACGAGCCTTTTACTTATTTTTTAACCATTTCTTTGCAAAATTTACGCAACAAAATATATATTAAAAGCAAAAATATAATCATTAATAAAAGTGAAAACTGTAATGCAATGTCAACTTATTCAAATAATTAAATTTAGATGGAATAAAATATAATACACTTCATTTATATTTGTAATCAATAATTATACTACCTTAAAAAATCGTGCTGTAATGAGCTACAAACAAGCTATAAACGGGCTATGACCGAGCTTATGAATAAGCTATGAACAAGTTGTTCGTGAGCTTTAACGGGTCGAGTAATAAGTTGTTGGAGTAAGGTTCGTTTTTAAATTGAGCTTGGAAACTTTGTTCATATTCGTTTATTTATTTATAAATGATCTTTGACAAAGCTTTGACTAAGCTTGTTCATGAACTGTTCACCAAGTGTATCGGCTCATTGACATCCCTCATCACCATTACCGTGATAACAGCTAAGGCTATTATCAAAGTATTACAGCTGAAGAGTTCTACTTAAAAAACAATTTAAGTCAACTTAAAAACCGTTTAGTCAAAACAAATCCATAAATACTTTATTACAAGTTGGAACTGAAACAACGACCCATCAAAACCAACTTAACTTTGCAAACTTTAAAACCAATGTCAGTCCCAAACTCCCAATGACCTAATAATAATAATAATAATAATAATAATAATAATAATAATAATAATAATAATAATAATAATAATAATAATAATCAACGAATAATAAAATAAACACAACCAAAACAACAGAACGACGAAGGGCAATCAAGTACACTCTTTACTCAATCCCAACATGATTGACTATGCCTACCTGTACTTGTTGCTTTCTCTTTATTCTAAACTTCTACTCGCCATCGAAATAAGTTGTCGTAGGGCGAAGAAAAAGATAAGGCCATGCATACAAAACGTAATCAGCAAAGATGAGTACATAGATACAAAAGACTATGCAACACACTAGCATAAATAAATCCTAGGCAAGAGCATAAATAAAACACTTAGTTTTACCTTTACCATAAACATGTACCTGTAACATAGACCCACTTTACTTATAAAATACTTAACTATTAATTTTGGATTTTGCATCGAACGAGTTTCCTCCTATAACAATCGCCCTTTAGGAAACAACTTGGGAGCAACTCCAAAAAGGTATTACCTATGCTACATAAAGTGACGAAATTCCAGCGCATTAAGATTAAATAAAGAGTACAACGTCTTGTACTTCGATTAGAAGTCATGGATTACAATTTATACTCAAGGTATATTGAACAGGCTATCGCACACCTATCAAAAGTAAACCAAACGACACTAACTAATGTAGCTAGGGTAGTAAGGATCGAATCCTCAGGGAAGCAGTTAAACTCTATTAGTTCTAAAAAGCTTAAACTGTGTAAAGAGCCTTGGTCGAGAAGTATTGACTAGCTAACTGACTATTGACTAATTACTAACTAATTACTGGAAATGACGAAGAATTAAACCAATAAACTAAGCCTAGGGTCATTCGGGTCACCAAGAACAACTAATGGATTCACTAACAAAGATCGTTCAATCTCACAACTTCGTCAATTAGGGCTCACTAATTCTCTCGAATCTAGACTCCTCGAACTCATCTAGCGGCTCTCGCTCATGCCTAGACTAATTCCGCCTATTATCCAGTGGCCTTATTGTGTATTTTTACCTCTCGCAAAATTCAACAATTACCAGAATTCACAACTAATCTGCGCACAATTCAATTGTAAACAAAGAACCATAATAGGAAAAATGACTACTAATAGGGATTGAAACAACCTAATTTATTAGCCATTGATTGATCAAGGTTCCTAACCCTAGAAATTAGACTACTCACTCATAATTATGAAGATCAAAACAAGAATAATTATAAAAACCCTAATTGAATTCATGAAGTAATTAATAACTAAACTAAACATAACAAAATTAACTAAATTAATTAAACTAGAAGACTAAAAGCATAAATTAAACAAAATAAAGACAAAATCAGAAAATTACCAAATTGGAGAAAACAATTGAAGACTTGAATGAATTAATTTCAAAGTTATGAACAAACCTAATTTTCCCCTCAATTATTTGAGAGAAAAAGTGCTTAAATTCAAAACCTAAGAGAGTAATTCTAAAATATGAAAAGCATAAGTTGTTTCTGCCTAGAGAACCGTGCCTAATGTACCCAAGTTGGGCTTACAAAGCCTAAGTACGAAGGAAATAAAAGAAAAACAAAAAGTCGGGAAAAATCGTCTGATGCGGGCGCATAGGAGGGGATGCGCCCGCATAGACTCCAGAATGCCCCTTCAGCTGAAATCTTGATTAAATGCCCCGCATGTATTGTTTGTGCGCCCCGCAATGACGTCAGAACTTCATTGCTTCCTTTTCTTCTTATTTCTTCATAAATTCTTTAAGGCTTGTTTTACACTTCTTGACACGCATTTCCATGCATCTTCATTCTTATCCCGTCTAAGCTTTCCGGCTTCGTTCTGAGCCTCGGTTTTCGTGCCTGAAATTACAAAACATACCAAAACCGAGCATAACAACCGTGGATGATAAAAATCAACTAAAATGCTCTAAAATTGCCGGAAATTAATCAAACTTGACGAGACGCTTCAAATTAGCTAAAGAACATCGAATGAGCTAAAATAAAGCCAGATTAACAACTTCTAGGCATAAAATTAACTCGAAACAAGGGGAAAAACACTATAAAAACCGCACATATCAAATTCCCCCAAGCCAAGCCTTTGCTCGTCCCGAGCAAAGATAACGAAATGACTTTCACCCCATAAAAACATATGCATCACAACTCAAGGACCCTTCCGAGTTTACTGAGATCAAAGCAAGTCAAATGCTACACATTCCTAAGCAAAAGTCAAACAAAACCAACCAAGCAAGTTTAATGAATCGATGACTAGAATAGCTCACGGGTTGTCACTCCACTCTCTGGAAGAGGTCATAAGAGGGATCATAAGAGGTCTGAAACCTGTCTTGGGTATTGCTATGGTGGTCCACAACAAGTGGTAAGAAAATGGGGCGAAAAAGTGACGGGGCCCGGGACAGCCCCTCCGTAGGCCTGAAACAAAAGATATTATTCCCAGTTTTTGGGATTTCGGGGTCCCAGAAAAAAAAATTCCAAAAATTTTGATCGGGGTGCCCGTAAGATAAAAATAGGAACACAGACCAAAGTATTCGGGGTGAGAAGGTCATAGGAGAGACGATAACATGGTTTTAGACAGTTCCACATGAGGTTGTTTTTCCCCTCTGTGGAAGAGTTCATAAGAGGGATCATACGAGGTCTTTAGCGGGCGAAACCGATCGTGGGGGGTGTTGTGGTGGTCCATAGCACGTGGTAACAAAAATGAAGCGAAAAAATGACGGGCCCGGGATAGCCCCTTTGGGAGCTTAAAACAAAGGCTATTATTCACTATTTTTTTTGGGGTTTCGGGGTCCCGAGAAAAAAACTGCCAAAAATTGACTGGGCGCCCGTGAAGTAAATATATGAGCCTAGACCAAAGGATTCGGGTTGAAAATATCATAAGAGGGGTGATAACAAGTTTTTTGACGGTTCCATATGAGGCTTTTTTTCCATTCGATGGAAGAGCCCGTAAGAGAGTTCAGAATAGATTTTTTAGGGCCTGAAACTGATCGTGGGGAGTGTTGTGGTGGTCTATAGCACATGGTAAAAAAAAACGAAGCGAAAAAAATGACGGGGCCCGGGAGTGCCCTTTTAGAGGCTTTAAATAAAGACCTATTATCCACAGTTTTTTGGAGTTCAGAGGTCCTGGATAAAAAGCTGTCCAAAATTTTCCCGAATGCCCATATGGTCAAAATATATGACCCTAGACCAAGAGATTCGGGTTGAAAAAGCCTTAAGAGGGATGATAACAAGGTTTTAGATGGTTCTCGGGAGACCTATTTTTCCCATATGCAGAAGAGGCCATAAGAGGGATTATTAGAGGTCTTTGAGAGCCGAAATTGATCGTGGAGAGTTCTGTGATGGTCCATAGCACATGGTAAAAAACGAGGAGAAAATAAGATTGGGCCCGAAACAACCCCTACAAAGGCCTCAAACCAAAGGCTATTATCAACTATTTTTTGGAATTTTTGGTCCCAAAAGAAAATTTGCCAAAATTTTTTCGAGATGCCCATATGGTCAAAATATGAACTTAGACCAAGCGATTCAGGGTTAAAAAGTCATAAGAGGGATGATAACAAAAATCTAGACGGTTCCATAAGAGATTATTTTTCCCTTCTATGGAAGAGGCCACAAGAGGGATCCGAACAAGCCTTTTGGGATCGAAATCGATCGTGAGGAGTCATGAGGTGGTCCATAGAACTTGGTAAAAAAAAAGATAAAAATAAGACGGGACGCGGGACAGTCGTTCCGGAGGCCTCAATCGATCGTGGAAAAAAAGGTTCGGGGTTCCGAAGTTTTAAAGTCCAGGAAAAAGAAAACTGTCAAAAATTTCCTGCGATGCCCATATAGGTAAAATATGACCTTAGACCAAAAGATTTGAGGTGAAAAAGCCTTATCTTGCGATGCCCATATAGGTAAAATATGACCTTAGACCAAAAGATTTGAGGTGAAAAAGCCTTATGGTAGATGATAACAGGGTTTGTTTTTGCATTTGACATCCTTCAATAAAAATAGGATTGAATGAATAGTAAAAACAAAATAAAAACGATAAATTGTTGTGTCTCATACATGAAGCTCTAGGAGATTTGACTATTATTGATAAAAGGTTTTGAACATGATGGATTTATGCTTTTGGTAAAAATTTTGTGCTATTATTGATACTTTTACGAACCTCTACCAAAATTTTACAACTAATCGGGGACCATAAAAATATTGACCTACCGTCCGAGAAAGTGAAACCTAGGTTGCACGGGTTCAAAAACGGGGTCAAAAACGGGGGCGGGGACGGGGACGAAAAACGGCAAAATCAAAATTTCCAAAAATGGGGACGGCAAGGAATCGGCAATTAAATAATCACAAAATTAAATAATTTAAAATACAATAGTAATTAATATTTTAATGTAACAATAACATAATAGTTAATTCGTAAAACGTTAAAGTATAACATTATCTTAAAGTACAACATTATCATTAATCGATTTGTGGTCGTCGTGGTCTCCCTCAAACTCACCGTCGTTCGTGCAAACTTCACCTGGAATTCAGTCCAAGTCGCTGTCGCCTGACACTTTTTATTTGATGATTTGATGAATGTCGAGTGAAAAGAAAAGCAAATAATGAATGTTGAGGGAAGAAGTCAGACTAAAAGAGATAAATGTTGAGTGAACAATTAGAGATAATTGAAAGAGACTAGAGGAGTAAAAAATTTAGTGAAGTAAAAGGAATGAAAGAGATGGAGAATTAAAAGGGTACTAGAGGAGTAACTGAGTAAGAAGGTCGGTGAATTAGTTTGTCAAACAATAAATCCTAGACTTTGGTTTTGAGTAGTATTTTTTATAATGTTGGGCCTTGGGCTCTTATTTGCATTTGGACTTTTGTCTTAAAAAGGTTGGGGACTTCTATTTTGTATCTAAGCCGACCCCGAAACGTCCCCAATGTAGCACAGCCGTCTCCGCCCAATTGATGCCGACCCCGAAACGTCCCCAAAGTAGCACACCCGTCCCCGCCCAATTGATGCCGACCCCGGGACGTTTTTCAGGCATCCCCGCACCGTCCCCGTCCCCGAAACGACCCCAGTACAGATTCGCCAAGTTCTCAAAGGTACCCGTGCTTCATAGAGAAACTACTAGAAATTCCAGAATCATATGCTTCATTCTTATTCCCCCACCCTCACTGCCCCTCTTCGAACCAAACTATTGTGCTGGAATTCAATTCTCCATTATTTCCAGAAATTAAGCACAAACTTCAGTTCTTCAAACCCTTGAATTAAATTCCCATTAAATCAAAAGAAAAATCTCAGAAATTAATATGACGACATTTAGGCGACTATTAACAAGAAAAATTTGGCATAGTGCAACTGCAATTGCTTCTGCTAAAACCATTAAAAACCCTTCAATTTCTTCTAAAATTCAACCTAGATTCTATCATGGTAATATTTTCTATCTTTCTAATTTTAATGGGTTGTATTCAATTTCTTCTTTTTAGCCTTTAAATTGTTATATTTAATTTCCCTGATCATATTTTGTAATTCTGTTTTGTGGGTTGGAAGATTTTATTTATTTATACAAAGAATTGATGTTGAATTTTGATTTTAATTTAAAAGTTTTAGCCTTTACATTTGCATTTGTATACACTATATATTAATTTCTTAGTAGAGTTTTATTGGGGTGAATTCTTATTACTGTTTAAGCTGATTTTTGAGTTTGTGTTTTTAGTTTGTTGCTTACTGAAATCATTGCAATTGAATTTTATGACTGTTATTGCGGGAGTCTTGTGCACTAGTTACCACCTTTATGTGTTAGTTTCTGACAATTGTGATTACATTCAAATTTAGCTTGTGTTTCTATCAGTAGGGCATGTCCAAATTTTCACTCATTTGATCAATTGTATTGTTCCGAATGAACGGAATTGAACCCCTAAAATAGCCTTGTGCATACATAGCTTTAGATAACATAAATACTTGCCGAGATTAGGGGTGCAATTAAGTTATAGGATGAAAAATATGATCCTTTTGAAGGGAAAGAATGCCACATTTCGCCATTTCAGTCCTTATCCCTCACATGTTTCCCCCTCCCATTCCATTATTCCCGTCTAGCAATCGGTTATAGGAAAGCTGAAGTTTAGCATGATACCATTTCCACTGAAAAAGTTCCGTATATGGAGTGTAGTTATTGTGGAACCAAACTTGCCATTTGAATGAAAGGAATGCCTCAGTTCTGTTCCTGTTCCTCACATGCTTCCTCTTCCCATTCCCTTATTCCCGCCTAGCAATCGATTATAGGATAGCTGAAGTTCAACATGATATCCATTTCTACCGAAAAACATAACTATATATGGAGTGTAGTTATTGTGGAACCAAACACGCCATTTGAATGGAACGAGAGCCTCATTTCTGTTCCTATCCCTCACATGCTTGCTAGTTTAGCAGGATTTCCATTTCCATTGAAAAGGTTCAGTTTCTATGGAGTAGTTATCGTGGAAGTCTGGAACCAACATGCCATTAGGTGACATGTGAGAAGTGAAAGATTGAGTGAAGAGTAATTTTTATTTTTGGGTTTTTGCGCTTCTCTCTAGTGGATTAATGGTGAGTTTAGAGCTTGAGCTATCCCAATGTGGTATCAATGAGAATGCAATTCAAAAGAGTAGTTTGTTATTCGATTATGTCTTTACTAGCCTATACACTTTCTAATGGCATGTTCCTACGTTATCATTTTCTAAAGACTGATTTTATGAATGAACTTACCTCTAAGTTTTCAAAGATAATCTCCGGTGTTGGTTGCTGCGACTGTCCTCAAATAATAAACTTATATTTTCTTCTACAAAGAAAGATTTAGATTTTTGTTGGAATAGGTAAACTACTTCAATCAATCAATCAAAGCATTGATCCTAGAAATGGGGTAAGCTACATTAACAGAAAATGCTAGCTCATCCACCAAAATCATCTCCCTCTATTTCTAAAATCTAGTGCCACCTGTTCCTGCAAACCTAATTTTTTCATATTCTTCTTAACTCCTCCGCACCAATCATCTTCGCTCATCTCCCCGTCTCTTTCTAAGTTAACCTTGTCCCAATACTCTACTTTCTTGCAGGAGCCTCGTATCGAAATATCTCTATTTTTAATTTATTCCTTTCCCACCCATCCATATCTACATCACATCTTGTTCCATACTTTCGTACTAAAAACTTTGTGTTATTTTTGCTCTCTAGAATTTTCCTCAGAACTTTAAAGGTATGCTGATGTTACATCCCGACTTAATCCCATTAGTCATATCTTGGCCAACAACTCTATTCTTCAGTCTCCAAGATACCAAAAGCATTCAGCAATGGTCAAGTTCTTTCCATCTAGTGCTACTAACTTACTTCATAATTATTTAACCTCCTTTAGGTGTCAAAGATGAGACTCCGTGTGCTCATTTTCACCGACTGAGCTTAAAGCCCTGAGATTTCAATCTTGGGTTATTGCCCATGCTCAAGTTTCATCCACCAATACAATATCATCTGCAAACAACATTCACCACGGTCCACAGTGTCTTTTCCTAGAACAAGCTTGTTACTTTATCTAGTTCTATTTGATTTTGTTACTTCATCACTTCGGCTATGCAACCATGTTTTTTTGCAGATAATGGGACACAACAGCATATATCCAGTGCTTTTAAAGGCTTTATCCCAGTTTCTGTTGCGGAGTATAGCAAATCACGGTTTATACCACTTGTGCTAGCTGGTATTCTTGGTGCTGGAATCATTGATGTGGTTTATGCAGATGCCAGTGAGGTTTGTGTTTGTTAACTTGTTGAACTACTCTTTAATAAAGTTCAATTCAATTCTGTGTTTGACATCATGAACATTAGAAGGGATTTATTACTTCGTTGGAGCTCACTGTTGCTGCATCCTTTGAAGGAAGCTTCCGATTCTCCCCTGCCATCAGAACTCCCTTCAAGTTATGATCACCTGGAAGAAATAGCAAAGAAGGAACGACGTAATTTGGAAGATCTAATAAGAAGTAAAGGCATGAAGTATGGCTCATATCCCCGATTGAAAGTTGCTGTAAAGGGCCAAAAGGTTAACACCTCAACATATCATCCTTGTAAAATTCACACATCATATATTTGCTGCTGTGTAGTTGCAACTTGTTCTAAAGGTTTTCTTTGTGTCTTGCCACAAAAGCTAGTGGATACTCTTCTAGTTTCTGGCATAGTGGCAGTGATGGCAGCATCAGTCATGCTTATTGTTATAGGCAGTGACAGTGCAATATATCAGTCAAGAAGTATTCTTTATTTCTGGCGGTGTTCATTTCATTAACAACTACTTGAACATCCTTAGTGCATAAGACTATAAGAGCAATACCTGCATTTTTTTTTAGTTTAAGGTTTTATCAATACATAGCCTTTTTTTTAGCCTGTATTTCGGTTTCTTTTTTGCACGGACTAATGGCAATTGACTTCACTCATATTATCTTCTTAACACTCCCTTCCTTTTTTTTTTTTTTTTTTTTTTTTTTTTTTTTTTTTTTTT
>PYUH01000040.1:983654-1042848 GCA_016808085.1 Suaeda aralocaspica | reverse complement strand
TTTTTTTTTTTTTTTTTTTTTATCTTGATTGTATCTATATAACATACGTAGTATTTATCTTTCAGTTTGCTAACTCAACGGTAGAGTACTTGGCTTTTAAGTGCAACTAAAGTCACGTATTTTTGTGAATATTTTGTATTTGTTTATTATTATAACTTTCAAGGTATTCCCATGTATACCAAGCTAAAGCTATAAAAGAAATTTAATTTTTCATGTATCTCTTATGCTTGTATGCTGTGGTTCAGTAGAATAGTTGTTTTCTGCAGCCACAATTTTGTTCATCTTTGCTCATATGCTTCTACTTTTGGCATTGTCACCTGCATTGATGATGGCCTTTTAATGTTGCATGCAGATTGCGATTAAGTTCCAACTACCGGCTAGTTGTGAAATCCCAAGATTGATAGCAAACCTTGCTTCAAGCCTCAATGGGGGTTCACCTATGGAAGTTCAATCTTGGGACAGGTAACATCCAACTTTGAGCTGAACCCATCGCTTTATTTTTATTTTATTTTTATCTTTCTTAATTGTTTGTATGTCAGATTGGTTGTGTGTAGTTTCATTCTTATCTCACAAGTAGTAATAAGTATATGTCATGTTTACATTATTTGTTAACACCATGTTCTTATCATTACGACACAAATTCAGCACAGTTGCCTGGCAGCTAACTCTTAGCCTCCCAAAAGGAAAGCAAGAAAAGGTCGCAAATGACAGTGATCTTTGTGTTCTTATATTCCGGTCTTTGATAAGCCCTGACAAACCGGTAATTATTGCCTTATTTCTACTTCTTTGATTTTTCATCTGAATGCTACATGTACTATTTTCTCTACTTTTAGTTGTAAAAATTATTTCTAGCACTGTGCTGATGTTTTTGTTGCTTGTACACTTTCAGGAGGTTGAGTTCCTAAAGAAAGGAAGCTTCAGCCCTGCTGAGCTTGATGCTCTGGTCTCCATCTTGCAATTAGCTGGTGAAAATTTAGGGCAGAGGAAAGCCACAGAAAGTAGTTCTTCAGGGACTTCATCTACAAGCAAATCAATCTCTAGTTTAGAAGCCATGGGAGTACGTGTATTCGGACTTGAAGAGCCACATGTTGGTCATGTAAATGAAGAGGTATCATGGGATACCATTGCTGGCTATGATCAACAAAAAAGGTATTTGAAATTAGGGCTTGTATGACTTTAATATTCAAATTTGGGGCTTGTATGACTTTAATATTCAATTTGGGGCTTGTATGACTTTAATATTCAATTGATATTGTAGACTGCCAATGTTAAGAAGTCCCCAATTTGGTTGCATTTCTCAGATGTCCAAATTCCCTGATTGTAATTTGTAATTTACAGCAAGATCTACACCCTGTTCTCCAGTACTTGTGCATTGTTTAGATTTTAAAAAATTGGGAGAAAGGGAGGGGAAGAGGTTACCTTGTTTGAAATTAGGGTTCGGGGAAAGAAGGGGAGGCAGAGGGAGTGACCTATGTTTCCTTCCTCTTTTACAAAGAGCATCCCTTTAAAGTTGGAGTTATGTAGGGGGCAAATGGAGCTCCACTTTTCCCTCCATTTCTTTTCTTTCCCATTCTCCCTCTTTTCCTTCCCTCTCTTTCCTTTCTGTTTTACTATCCGAACATAGTGTTAAGTATATTTTAGAAGTTCTAATAAGTAAAGTTTTTATTTATTTATATTTGTTCTTCTTCTTTTATTATTTTTTTTAATTCTTGTAAATTCCGGTATCTTGATGTCTATTTTTGAATTGCTTGTTGCTTTGCTGTATGAGATAATGAAGAGCTTTAAAATAAGTTGGCTGCATGTAAGTTATGAAGTATTCGTATTCACTAGGTTTTGTTGTGAATTAGGGAAGAGTAATCCTCTTGGTCTTTCTTTTCTTTAATTCTCTTGTACAGGGAAATAGAGGATACAGTGCTGTTGGCTTTGCGTAGTCCTGAAATTTATGATGATATTGCCCGTGGTACTCGTCGTAAATATGAGTCAAATCGACCACGAGCTGTGCTTTTTGAAGGCCCTCCAGGTTTGATTCTGAGATAATTGAAAGTATTTTGTCCATCACATTTTGTGTTATTTATGCTGTCATGCCAAAAAGCATAAATGAAATGATAGTTTTTACTTGATATCTTGAGCCTAATAGGTTCAGTAGGCGGAGTCTTATGCATGTGTTTTCTTCAGGTACTGGGAAAACGTCATGTGCTCGTGTTATTGCCAATCAAGCGGTAAATTTACTCTCAGTTACGATATCTGATGTTTTGATCTATGGATGTGTTACCCTTATTTTGGATCAATATTTTATGCAAACTTTTTCCAAATACTTCCTTTGAGCGGAAGGTAATGGTAGTTATTAATTCTGGAAAACAGTAACAATGTAGTATGTTTCATTTAAGCTCTCAAGAGGTTTAATTTCCTCCCAAACTAAGCCTTCTGAAACACTCATCAATACTCAAGTATTCAACATGCCTTCCCTCTCCTGAGTGAGCTCTATTATGTTGAACATTATGCTCAAATGAGCCCATTAGAATCTTACACAAGTTATTTATAACAAGCTTATTATGCATCACATAAACTACCCTTCTCTGTAATGTTTGTTCATAGCAAAGTAGTAAAGGTGGCTAGTTCTGACCCTGCCAGGGCAAGCCCAGTCATAAGTTCATAATCTGACATCCATGATGTAGATGGATCCTGAAACCACAGCCCACCAACCAGCCTAACCTTATCTTAGCTCATGTAAAATAAAAATAGAGGTCGTCCTCCTGGACTAACTTAGCCTGGTTGTTTCTTGGGGAAGCCCTGGCTCCTACAGTTCAGATGTCCCTGAGCCCGTTTCTGCCTGACTGAAGTAGCATCAGTGGCTGCCTCTGAGTAAAGTGTTTACACCCAGCTGTTGGAGACATTAATTATTGCTACAGTGTAATGAGCTTAAATTATGAATCACCTGAGAATCCATTGAAAAGAGTTACTTACTATTGAGGTGTGTTCACAATATAAGAACTCAGCTAAGCTTCAAATGATGTCTTCACTCTTTATTTAGTGGTGCAACTATTACAGAATTGCAGTGATTAGCAATTTGGCGCCACCTATAGCTAATTAGGTACATGTCACGAGTGAGAGTCAGCACGTGACATACAGCTCTAAATAATGTTTGTTTTGTTACAATTTTACCTATAGACTCAGCTGGAAGTTGATTCCTACAAGGCTAAAACAGATGCCTAATGTGATAAAGCTTTTCCACAACTTGCAGAAAGCACCTATTATTTTTATTTTACATTGTATCAATTTGTTTAGGATTGCTGTGTTCTCATACTAGACTGTTTTCTATTGCTGTCCTTATAGGGTGTTCCTCTGCTTTATGTGCCATTGGAGGCTGTCATGTCTAAGTATTATGGTGAAAGTGAGCGGCTCTTTGGGAAGGTTTTCTCACTTGCCAATGAGCTTCCGGAAGGTGCTATCATATTTTTGGATGAGGTATTGGACACCTTACTGAGATTCTTATTCTGCAACGTATAATAGAAGGAAAATAATAGGATCATCTATTTACTCCCTCTATCCAAATTAATTTGTTTATTTGACTGTATTCCAAATTTAGGGGGTGCTATTTATTGAAATTCTGGCTGGCAGCTTATCTAGCGTCGCATGGGCAAATGTGACTCTTTTAATAACATGACTGATTTTGAAACCTTGCAGGTTGATTCTTTTGCTATTGCTCGTGATAGTGAAATGCATGAAGCTACTCGAAGAATTTTATCAGTGTTATTGAGGCAGGTAAGTAGTCTTTGATATGTGAAGAGTTTTGTAGAAAGAAATTGTTCATGCGTTATCTTCTAGCAGAGTGCTTTTTGAGTTACTAAAATTTTAGTTAGACTAGGCCTGGAATTTGCCAAGTAGGGAGAGGAGGAGAGACTGAGAGCAATATGATGTGTTTGGAAGGCATCTCTATCAAACTGAATTATGGGCAGCTGAATTAAGCGCGGTTCTCTCCAACATATTGAAAATTTATATACACTACAATCAACCTTAATTAGTTTAAACGAGTTATAATCAATGAATATCAGAAATTGTATAAATGGGGAGAAATGGATCTCTATCAAGTCTAGAAAATAATTTTTGCCTGATAAAAAATTTATTCCGCTTCTGCCTTTGTTCGCAAACAGATTTCTCTGACTAGGCATCTCTCTCTATGGGTGTTGACTACTGATTTTTCATGCATTTCCTCTTAGTTTTTCCATTATATACTTTCATCTAGCTGCTAGTATTAAATGCGCTATGCAACTTTGTTTTGTTAGATCTATCAAAAATTTACTTGAAATCTTCTGGCCATCTTATAATTTGAAATTTTCTTATGCCATCTCTTGTGGCTGAGTTTTTCAAAGAATTGTATTTGTGAGTACAGCGACACTAGATTTCTAAATGATAAATTCTTGGGTATAGATTGATGGTTTTGAACAAGATAAGAAAGTGGTGGTGATTGCTGCAACAAACAGAAAGCAGGACATTGATCCTGCTCTAATTAGGTAAAGCTATGATGGCACTGTCTCAGTTTTTCTTGATTTTTTTCATGCATTTTCTCAATTGTTGACAAATTTATTTCCTAAGCTCCACTGTTCATCTATTTCAGTCGGTTCGATTCAATGATTTTCTTTGGTCTACCTGATCAGCAAAATCGACAGGAAATAGCAGCTCAGTATGCAAAGCATCTGACCAAGTCTCAATTGGAAGAGTTTGCTTTGGCCACTGAAGGGTAAGATATATCTAACTACTTTTGCACCGACTTGGGTTTAGGGCATAGAAAGTTTTGATTATGAAATCACAAGTCATTTGTGCAGTGTGCACGGTCCATCTTGTAGATATTGATTTGTTAATCTTGCATCACATTATAATCTGCTTCGTAAGCCCGACATTCATGCGTATAAATTTTCATTTTGTGTGCTTGTCCAGTTTCCTAGTTAAAAATTTCTCACAGGATCCCCCATACATTTGCAAAACATGTGCTACCTTCACATGTTATTTTCTGCAAATGTTATTTTATTTGTGACTGAAGTAAAGAACACATGAAGACACCTCTGTTTAAGTTGATGTTTTTATTTACATTCTCTTAATTTGCTCCTTTTGAAAACCAGCTTATCTGGGCGGGATATCAGAGATGTATGCCAACAGGCTGAGCGCCGCTGGGCATCCAAGGTGAGTTTTCCTTTCCCCCTTCTCTCTTGCTTGATAAGAAAATTTCCCATCGTCTTACAGTGTATTTGCACCTTCATCAAATATTGTGGTCATGCATGATATAAGTTGAGAATATTGAATGTACTTCCAACAGGTTATCCGTAACAAAGCTACTAAAGGGTCCACAGATGCTGAGGAAGGATCTCTTCCCCCTTTACAAGATTATATTGAAAGCGCTGTTGCTCGAAGGAAAACTCTTCACAGCATCGAAGAGTTGAGGAGTCAAACACAGATTCAATACCGTGATAGACGACCATTGGACATAAGTTGATGGAAGACTTCAGTCTTGGCATCCAACAAAGAAATGCTTAGATCGAATTTGTATCTATTATATAGAGGCTAGAGCTGTTAATTATAGTAACAATGCTTATCTTATTCAGGTTTAAACATTGAAGAAAAATCGACACATTTTTGGAAATGAACAAAAAAAAATCATTCAACCAAAATGACCTGCTTAAAAATTAACTTTTGTATTTGTTTTTAACATGCCTTTGTGCTTGTTACTAATTACAAAACTTGAATGATTTCTTAAATTACTCTTGTACTACCCATTCGTTTAGTTTATTGGTTATGCTTTGATCATTTTTTGAAATTCAAAACGTAATTGATAAAGTGAGACAAATGAAGTATATAAATAGTATAGTGCAAGGCAATGTAGATAGTATGAAATTGGAGCTTTTGTGCTATAACCTTCCATTAGCATTGTCAATTTATCTTAATCCACTGACTACTATAATTCTTTAAATATTTTTATTTCCAGAAAACTCTATTTATTTAGGTAAGGTGGTGAAGAAAGTAAATTAAAGATACAGGATATTCAATGGACTTGTTCACCAATAAACTGTAATAGTCCAACTTTTATTAAAACAAAACCTGAAAAAATTGTACTAGTTTTTGCACAAATAGTGGTATGTGCATGTGTTATCCCTAAGATACAAAAGTAAACTTCAGCCCATATCAAGCTTTCGAATATCTAGATTCATAAGATAATCTCTATATTTTTATACTTTATCCTTAGACTACGGTCAAGACTCGCTTGTTCATAAAATAAATATATGCTCTGTATAATAAAATTTTATCCATTTTATTTTATACTCTTTCAACCAATAACATTTGGACACTTGGCAACGAGAGTCTTGAGTTGAGACTTTGAAATCAAAACTCATTTTAAGACTCTTTTGTAATATTACTCTAGTTTAACTATTAAGACTCTCTCAGGCCACCAATAAATTTGCCCTATATATTGTCCTTGTGGTTCATTCGCTTGAAAAGTATATTTAGATAATATAAAGCTTATTCACACTTCTGCTGTCCTGCAACATTTGCTGTAAAGTTCAATCATCTAGATACCTGAAAGGGTATAAACTTTGAAGATAAATAGACAACTAAACATAGAGACAACTACAAAGAATCTGTTCATGTGAATTTTCGGCAAAAGATTCGATTTTGTTAGTTAAACTTTGATTATTTACATGTGTTTATGGAATTTAAAATGATTATTAGGAGAACGTTTTTTCTCAATAAACCAAATTACTACTGTAAGCTGTAAGTATGTCATTATTTGCTAGTACAATTAATTTGTCAGAACGACTAACGGTACTTTAAAGTGAGTGATATCTTAATTGGTTTAACCTTTCGATTCCAATAAATCTCGGAATTGATATTCATCACTCACCATTACAGCTCCTCTCGGAAAAAAAAAATGACGTTACTACGTAAAATGCCAAGATATGTGACACAGATGCCCCCGGACAACAAATGTTTGATATAAAATAATACCATGTAGTAAATCAAAAAATTAGTTTATTCTGATACTATGCTACGGAATACTAGCTAGTAGCTACAAGTTGATTTGTTTGCTTCGACTACATAATTCATTAACTAATCACATAACTATTAAGTAATAGCCAATGGCTAATTGGCTACGTACTAACGTACATCATCCATCTTTAGATTAAGAAAGAATCTTGTGATGCAAAAAAAGCTTCTACACAAAATTAGAAAAGTACTTGAAGTCGTGAAACGCTTGTGTAAGCAAAGAATAATATTGATATGTGGAGTGCATTTTATGCAAGTCCATGGTTCAAAGACTTCAAAGTTCAAACTCACCCAAAAAGGGTGCCATCGTTACATTTTGAGGTTAAAAAAGATATTTCGTGTACTTTACTAGTTTACTATTGAATGTTGATTTATTTTTGGTGTTATGGAGCTACAATGGTAGGGATGAGAACCGATCACAAGATCGATTGAAATCAGAAAAGAAGCTCTAACCAATTAAGTTATCCTTCACTTTTCCGAATGCTGACGTGTTAATTGTAATGCATTGCATTTGAAAAAATGAGTATACCAAATTGTCTAAAATATTAATGCAATGTTTGCCAATAATTTAGCATAACACCGAAGGTGATTGTTATATTGTTACCCTATTACAATAAGTTATTGAAAATTATATTACGAGAGTATATATACCAATGGAATTGTACATTTATCACTTTACAAGTAAGTCAACAAAGTACTTACTAATAAGTAATAACTTTAACAGTGCCTTTAAGAAAACAAGTACTTGTAATGTTAGCTTCATAGGTAAGTTCAAGCATTGATGGCTTAATTTGAGTTTGAGCTGAAGCATCAATAAATAGGGCTGAGCACCGGTCCAAAACCGGACCGGAATGTAAAAAAAAAAAAATTGGACCTGGACCGGACTTGTTGGACCTGTTTTATATTGTTTTTGCTCTTTCAATTGAAAACTTTAATAAAAAATCTATTGGACCAGTTGGGCCTGCTGGATCGGTTGGACCTGTTAGACCAATTAGACTTGTTGGACCTGTTGACTGTTGTTACTTATCTTAGAGACTTTGACTTCAAACATAATAACATAGTATCTAAATTAACGACATACAATCTAATTAGTAACGATTACAAACGTCAAAGTACTCAAATACTTCCAACTACATTACAAGTTTTAGTTATTAATTTTAAAAAAAAATATTTTTAATAATTATTCAGGTCCGCCGGTCCGGACCTGAAAACCCCGGTTTTGGACCGGACTGGACCGGAAGACCGACACCTCAAATTTTTTGGACTTGGACCTGAACCGGAATCGGCGTTCGGTACGGTCCAAATTCGGGTCCAGACTGGACCTTTGCTCAGCCCTATCAATAAACTTAACTTGAGCTTAAAATGTTGGTAGCTAATTAACAAGCAAAACTCAAATCAAACCCAAAATGAGGTTCAATTTCACTTTAAATTCGAAATCTCAAACTTCAAACTTAAATCGAATTCAAACTAGAAAATGACTTTCGGAATCTTACTTTTTTAAGGTTTAAAGAAAAAAAAAAACTTGCACATATGTTGACTAGAGTATAGTATCTAATTAAGCCAAATACATTTAACATTCTTTGTTGAAGTATTATTATTTTCTACGCTCTAGTATAAACCGATGAATAATTTAATTGATAAAAACTTATCTTCTAAATTCACCAATAATTTTAAAATTGATTTTCATCCCTTACCCTTACCGTCATATATCCACAACACCAACAAAAAAAGTCACCAATCACCACTTACCACTTACCACTTACCACTTACCACTTACCACTTATATACAGAAATCGTGCAGCAGATAGAAAAATCAATTGTTAACATGATTACCCAAAAAAAAACTTGTTGATATTTTACAACATAAAGGGTACAGAAACATTTGGCATTCAACTTTGTAACATTGGGACCCACTTCACAAAATCCAACCATCTTCTCATTTAACAATATTTTTTTATTTTAATTTTTCTTGGTTCAACAATCAAAAACTTAAACACTTACTTTTCCAATAATACATCCAAATTATAAAATTAACCCCACTTTTCATAAATATAATATCCTTTGTCTTCCTACTATTTGCATTGACCCCCTCAAGTTTACAAATCATACATACACACCAAAATTCCCACATCATTTCATTTCCTTTCTTTACTAAAACATTATAACATTTCCACAAAAAACACCAAAAAATCAAAAAAATACCTAAATACAAAACAAAAAAAGGGTAGAAAATTCAATAATAAATAAAATTAATGGCTTCAAAAGATAAGAAAACTGCAAGATCTGTAAGTGGAGGAAGTAGACCTGCTGGCGGGGTTCGAACCCTCGCCGATTTGAATCGTCGTTCAACCCCTGATTCTGATAGTGACTCTGATAATGCTCCTCAAGAATATTACACTGGTGGTGAAAAAAGGTTTCATTTTTATCTAATTTATGTAATTTTTTTTATTTTTTCATGATACCCACTTCATAATTTTGTGTTATTGATCTAATTTTGGTGTTTTTTGGATTACCCTTTTTGTTAATTTGATGTAATTAATTGTATTTTAAAAAAAAAATTGATACCCTTTTTGTTGATTTTATGTTTTTTGATTTTTAGTTGATGACTTTTTTTTTTTTTTTTGATGATTATTGAATTAAGTTGTGAAATGAATTTTTGATGAAATGATTATGGAATTTATTGTTGAATGATTTTAAAGGAAGTAAGGCATATGTATGTGATCATCAATTGTTTATGTCCTCTATTTTTGATATGTTGTCATCAAGCTACCATAATTTTTTTTTGATGTGTTTTGCTTGATTTGAGATGTTTTAAGAGCTATATTGAAATGAATGTGTGAAATAGTAGATTGTATAGTTGGGATTTTTAATATTTTTTTGTTTGGTTGTTTGTATGATTAAGCATTAATAATCCGGGGATTAATTATTGGTTCATACAGTCGGCCCCATCTTGTCGTAGTTGTTGGGGTTAAGGCCTTTGATTTGTCGGCATTGTAGACTTTTAGTTTGTACTTCCTGTGCTTCATACTAGTGGCAACATATCCCTTTGGCATGCATTTTCGAGGATGAAATTTGGGGTGTAAACGAGCAAATTAAATGTTTAAAAATATTAGTAATGGATATTAGATTATTTTATAGTTTACCACTAGCTTGTGATTAGATTATTTTGATTGAATTTCTCATTTATGTCCTCAAATCTCTTGTAAAATGCTTGCCGAGGGGATATATTGCAAGTAATATGAAGCGGAAGAAGTAAGAAGATATATCCTCTTGGAAACCATACCTTATCGTATACGAGTATTATTGAGTTTCTTATGTTCAATACTATAATGCCTGCCCTTAATTAGTTATTTGTCACCTATTTTCAAGAATTTTTGGCATGTATATGGGAAATGGCGGTGAGAAGAGTTACTCTCTTTTCTAACTATTGTTTTTTCTTTATGATGCTTGATTTGTAGTAAACATGTTAAGGATTAAGATAAGATTTTTATTGCTTTTGATGTATTGCCATCATGTGCTTCCTCGCCATGATTCCGGTGTTTTTGATACGGAGTATGATAATATTATGGCTGTCATCGTCAATAATTAATGATGTTTGACAAATTGACAATAAGTATACAAGTTTGGTGGACTAGGCAATGCAAATTTAGGAACCAGAAGGGACTATAGGTTATCTTATCTTTTTAAAAAATTTTTTTTTTTTGTTGAGAATTGAAATTGGATGGAAGCGATGATTGAGACCAACTCTCAGGCACTTGTATGTCATGTATGAGTTTACAAGTGACGTAGTTATGAATCCACCACGAAAAATGATAGATTGATAGTGAGTAACTGAATAATGTTGAAGGCTGATGTATTAAGAGATAGTAACTGGAAAGTTTCATTTGTTTTGCAGATGGAACTTTCTTTGAAATATGATTTGGATTTAGTTTTCTTTACACTAGTAATGTATCCCTTTGTAGCAACTACCCAAATGTGAAAAAGGCATTTTTTTTGGAACTAAATTTGAAGTAATTTATTTGGTTCTTTGTATTTAGTAATTTGATTGTTCACATATTCATTACTGCTATCAGACGGATGTGCTGTGGGAGGTTGTGACGACTCTTGGCTTTTAGAAATGATTTATTTATCCCCTGTAATGAGGTGGTTTATTGGCCTAACGGGTGAAAGAGAGTGGTAGGGGCAGGATTGTGAGAATGGGAGAGGATCTGAAGACTCGTGTGATACCGTAATGCACATTTGTGCTGTCGGAGACATGATCATATTCATCTTTGTATTTCTGATTTATGTTTTTTCTGCAGCAAACTGCATCACTTTTCATTATCGTAGTAAAGGGGCTGTGTGGTTTATCAAAAATATAAATATATTTAGAGATTATTTAATTGGTAATTTTGTTTTCAAACTACCCTCTTTTCTCTCCTTTTCCTATCTCTTATCTTCGCCATAGTGGAAAAGCTTACAAAATCTCTAGTTGGCAAAGTCAGTATTGTATCTCTAATTTCAATGTCCTGTACGATCTCCATGGTAACGCTTGCTATTAGATGGGCCTCTGTGTTGCATAATGCATATTGGATTATTTACCTGAGTCCCTGGTAAACACTTGAGATAATTGGAATCTGTATGCTACACAGGACAATAATTTACCTTGAGACATTTTCTTCCCGCCACTAACAGCTTCTGAATTTGTACTTTGAGATTCAACTACCAGAATCTAGGAATTCCTTATAACACTTTGCTATGCTTGCCAACATTCTTTTTGGTGATAAAATTATAATTGTAAATCCTTTTACATGTATGAATTGACAATATCAAGTATTCCTGTATCTAAATACTTTGTCAATGTCGATTGATAGTAACTTGTTATAATTTTAATATATATCAGCTTTCAAAGTAAAACTTAATCTAGCCTCAGTTTTTCTCAATTGCGTTAGAACTATAGTTCTAACTTTTAAGATTGTGGAATCTGTTTGCTTGTTGATCGAGTCCTGCTGTTCTTTCACTTTGGCAACATAATGATTAACGATCCAGATCCTTGTGCCTGATAGGCTGATATCACCCAGATTGTATACTCTTATGGAGTATTTGATTGATGCAAGAAGTTTTTGTGGAGAATCTTGTTTGAAAATTGTTCTATTGTTTGGTGTTCTAATACCTGAAATTGCAAATTTACAGTGGAATGTTGGTCCAAGAACCAGCTAAGGGTAATGATGTTGATGAAATCTTTAACCAAGCTAGGCAACTAGGTGCTGTTGAAGGGCCCATGGAGAACCTTCTCCCTTCTAGCTCTAGGAGCTTCACTGGAACTGGAAGAACGCTTGCTTCTGGGGAATCAGTAGCTTCAGCAGCCACTTCGCCACCTGAATCTGTTGTCCACAACATTGTTTTCTGGCAAAATGGGTTTACTGTAAATGATGGTCCACTCAGAAGGTTGGATGACCCAGAAAATGCACCATTTCTAGAGGTATAGAATAAAATTCAGCTAACAAATATACCTGAATATACACCTGCACAATCACTTTTTTTACTTTGTTTACTTCATGTTGTTACCTAATGCAGAGCATCAGAAAATCTGCGTGCCCGAAGGAGCTTGAACCTGAAGATCGACGATCTCAAGTACATGTCAATCTCATCCGAAGGGAGTCAAACTGTCCTGTGAGTGCTGATTATAACTCTTCAAACTACTTCATGGTCATGCTTCATTTCTTACCCGTCTTCTCACAGTTGCAAATTTGATTGTGTATATTCAGTGTAATGATGTTCCCTTCATTACTTGCAGGAACCTGAGGTGCGCACTGTTCCGTTTCAAGGTGTTGGAAGAACCCTTGGTGGCACTAGCTCTTCTGCAGTATCTGATCAAACGGCTCCTGCTCCTCTCAACTCAGCCCCAACCCCTTCTGCTGGCCTGGTGGTGGATGAGAACCAACCATCAACTTCAATTCAGCTCAGGTTAGCAGATGGGACCCGCATGGTGGCTCATTTTAATTTTCATCACACTGTTAATGATATTCGCACCTTCATTGATTCATCTCGTCCCGGGGGAAGTAGAACTTACCAGCTTCAAACTGTCGGGTTTCCTCCCAAACCGCTCAGTGATCTGAACCAGACAATAGAGCAGGCTGGGCTTGCTAATTCAGTAGTTATACAGAAATTATAGGCTAAACTATAGCAGCTGCATATTCTGGTTGGGATTATATGTTTTTTTTAAGTGACATAATTTAGTTATGCAATATGTGAAAATATCTAGCTTTCGTTTTAAGCATTTGAACTGTTGGATCATCCTGAAAGAGGACGTGCCTACAGAGTATTTTGTGTGAAAAACAGTTGAGTATATGGTTAATTTGGTTATTAATGACAATCAATTAGACGAGGAGGTAGATTGTCTATGCATATGAATCTCTTTCTTCATTTATCATTCGCCCTGCTACATAATTTGTTAATTGCTTTCATATTGCGAAGTGAAGGTGCTAAACCAATACAGTTATTTGTTGTTGTTGTTGTTGTTGTTGTTGGATAACAAAGCCAGTACAGTTACATTCAAGTTAAAGAATCACAAAGTCAAGAGTTGATTCTTGATCTTTCTATTTTCCTGTGAAACGCCTGCTGTGCGGTCTATAGTCGGTTAAAACTTTCAAGACTAAGCTAGTTTGAAAGTGAAATTAACAATTTAAGATAATGAAACTGTTTTTTATGTCCCAAAGTGTGTAGTTAATACCATCATTAACTAATAGTGTGACTACTTTTATATTCCTTATAATTGAGTATGAAGCATTAGCTGGAGTGCGTCACTGCACTCTCTTTAGTTTTTTTTGTACTTCATCTAAATATCATGCTTTTTCTACGGCCGTACTTCAAATTAAGCAACATTCATAACCATTAGAGATGGCTAGTGGGCAGGGTTTGACATAGTCAGCATCCGCTGGTCATGCTTGATACTAGCTCGACATAGCACTGATTCCAGAAAACTAGTGCAAAAGTGAGTCGGAGCTCGAGACAACATTTCGTAAGCTGCAAACAAAGGCTATAACTGATAGTTTTGGGGGGTCAAGGAAAAGAAATTGCTGAAAATTTTGTACGGTTTCCATAAGTTCAAAAAAGGAGCCTAGAGAAAATCCACATGGCAATCCAGGAGAGTGAAAAAGATCAATTTGTCCACACATTGAAAATCCTCAATACGGTAGCGTAACAACATTTATAGAGGCTGAAATCGTGTGTGTGAAATCATGGGGTCACCTACATCACTTGGTTAAAAATAGGGCAAAAAAACACAGAGCCCAAGACAGCCCCTCCGGTGGTTGGAAACAAGCCTATAATTCATAGTTTCCAAGGGATCCAGTGTCCCTGAAAAAAAAAGTAGCTAAAAATTTTACAAGGTGTCCGTATGGTTAAAATAGGAACCCTTAACAACTAATTAGCCCGGGTAAAAAGGTCATAAGAATGCCCTGAGAGAGCGAAATAACTATTTTTCCTTTATCCCAAAATGCCTTTGAAAGAGGGATTTAACCAATTATTAGAGGCTTAGACTGATCGTGAGTAGCTTTATGGTGACCCAGAGCACTTGGTAAAAAAATAGGGCGAAAAGTAGAAGGAAAACAGAGCATGGGACAACCTCTTCTGAGGCTGGAAATAATAAATAATAATTCACAGTTTCCGGTGGTTCTAGGGTGCCTGGATAAAAGTTGCTAAAAATTTTTACACAGTGCCCATATGGTCAAGACAGGAACCCTGAGTAGCAAGTCGAGGTCAAAAAGGTCATTAAAACTTCCCAGGAGGGCGAAAAAGTTATTACTCCCTTCTTTCGAAATGTCTTCAAGAGAAGTATAATAATAACATGTTTTTAAAGACCGAAACCAATCGAGGGGAGTCAAGTGATGACCCCAAACACGAGGTAAAAAAATGGATTTTAAGAAGAAAGAGCCCAGGATAGCCCCTTTGGATGCCGGAAACAAAGGCTACACACTTTTCTTGGGATTCCAGCTAGGATCCTGGAAAAATAAATTGCCAAAAATGTTAGACGGTACCTGCATAGTCAAAATAGGAACCCTAAGAAGCTAATCGGGATTGAAAAGGGCCATAAGATTGTCTTGGGAGAGTGAAAATGTTATTGCTTCCTTCTTCCAAAATGTCCCCGATAGAGGGAAGGTAACAAGTTTTTAGAGGTTGAAACCGACCGTGGGGAGTCTTGTGGTGACCTACAGCACTTGATTAAAGAACAAGGTAAAAAGAAGACGGAGCTAGGGACGACCTCTCCGAAGGCTAGAAATGAAGGTTATAATTCATAGTTTCCAGGGTTAGTCCATCGGAAATCTCCGACGAAAATTCGGTCGGAAACTGAGTTTGACTTTTTTATGCAAAATCAGTTGCAATTTCTGTCGGAAATAATTTTCCAACCGAAATTCTGTCGAAAATTTCTGAATTTCCGATGGAATTTCTTCGGAAACGCAATTTGCGACCGAATTTGTGCATTTTCCAATGGAAATTTCCCGTCTGAAATAGGCCTTTTTTCGTAGTTCATGAGGATCCTCTTACACCCCCTAAAAATATCCTAAAAGGATACATGCATTTCCTACCCATTGCCTAAACCGATCATGGGGAGTCCTGTGGTGACCATAGCATTTGATTAGAAAATATGGCAAAAAAGAAGACAGAGCCTGTGAAGCCCCCTCTAAAGGCTGGAAATAAAGGCTATAATTCACAGTTTCTAAGGGTTTTAGGGTCCCACAAAAAAAGTTGCTAAAAAGTTTACAAGGTGCCCGTATGGTCAAATTAAGAACCCTGTGTAGCTAATTGGGGTCAAATAGGACATAAGAATGTCAAGAGCAAAAAAAGATATCATTACCTTCTTCCAAATGTCTACGAAAGAGGGATGATAACAAAGGCTATAAATCATAAGACGAGTGGAGAATGAGAAAGATAAAAGCGTCCTTAGCCCTTGCCTTGGAAATCCTCAACAAAAGAATTTAACATGGTTTAGAAACTTAAATCAAGCATAAGACCTCCTTGGTTCACCTCTCAGATGTGGTAAAAAATTAAAAAACAAATAAAAAATAAAAAAGGTGAAAATAAGACAGAGCATGAGATAGTTAATAGCTAGCTATTCTACTAACCCTTCGAAAGCCAAAAATGAAGGCTTCTCACAAAGTCCCAGTTGTCGGGAAAAGATTCTTCGAGAGTCCCAAGGCCCATAAGTGCATAATAAATACCACCAAAACTTAAGAAAGTCGACGAAATTAATTAAGTGAAGAACTTCGGATTAAAGTATGGAATGAAAATTGTCTATAACGTCCCCCACCGGGTCCTACCCCTAACTTAGAGTAGCAACGTGGAGAACTAAAATTAATCATTGTTCATACATGGCCTTCTCTGGTACGAAAATGGCCCCTAAGATCAAAAGAGGTTCCCAGAGCACCTTTTTCGAGTTCAAAATAAAACAGTCCTAGGAGAGTGAGAAAGATCAATATGTCATTAATTCGAAAATTCTTTATAAGGAAACTCAACAATATTTTAGAGGCTATATATAATCGAGAGTGAGGTGTCTTAGGTTCACACATAGTAAAGAAAATAAAGCAAAAACAATACGGAGTCTAAAATAGCCTATTAAAACCCGAAACAGATACTCAAGGAATGATATTATGAAGGACATATGATCAGATTGATCGTCGAAGTGGTTATTTTATAGTAGAAAGAAGCTAAAGAGCGCCTTTCCATCGCAATATATAAGGGTATTAGACAAGGATACCTCATTTCTCGCTTATCTATTTAATATTGCCTTGATAAGTTTCTCACTCATCATTCTACGGTGCATGTTAATAAAATATTCTTTATTAATGCTAACAAAAATTGTCACTACTAATTTGAATGTTGTAAAGGATTGGAAGATGCCATTAGTTTTCAGTTTCTTTTAATCTACACAGTATCTTTGCTGTTTTCCGGCCATTATTATTCTATAATGCACTCTCTTTTGGAGCAAATATACGTGGCCTCATTTATTTACTCTTTTTTTTTTTTTTATAAGGAAAGAAAATCTGATACTATTTTATAGACAGACTAAGGCCTTGTTCTCCTCAACTTATTTTTGCTGAACTGAACTTATTTTTGCTGAACTGAACTTATGTTTATTTATCTGAACTTATTTTTGCTGAACGGAACTTATTTTTGCTGAAAACATGAACAATTTATTAAGAATTGAAACTGGTTTTTGCTGAACCGAACTTATTTTTGCTGAAAATGAATAAAAACAAGACGAGCAGAACAGGGCGTAAAGAGCAAAATGAAACCGTAGTACTGATCTGGCCACAACATAACGCGCCATCTCCTAGCCCCATCCAAAGAAATCTTCATTTAGCCCTTATTCGTTTACTCTATGATAAATGATTGATGCAATTCGAGTACCCAATGATATAAAAGTATTTGATCTCTCACCATATTAGCATATTCATATTAGTATACCTCATGTCAAAAAAAAAAAATCCCATTTTAATAGTAGTGTCATTACTATAAATCAATAATGGCCTAATGGGGTAAGAGCATCTTCACATTTCTCCCCTAACTTTATTTTATTCTTTTGGGTTGATGCATTATTAACGCATAACGTTGCTAATCAATTTGATTCATCAGTTTGTTAATAAAATTTAACTTATATTCCCCTAATTTAATTTCTTGGTTTCGATACATAATTACATAGAGTTAAAGATATGATTAAGAACATGATGATCACATTTGATGTCAAAGTCAATTGAAGCATCAATCAATAATTTGGTTTTTGAAGCTTCAACCGCTGTTGTTGATCATATAGGAATAAAAAAAATAAAGATGATTCTAATGAATAATGATGACAATACAACTTTTGAATTAAAGTGATCAATATTTTTTAAGAACTGATCATTCAAAGTCATTAATACGTTTCCGGAGAGAATATAACAGCGGAGTATAAAAGATCCAATATATGAGGGACTAAAAAGAGAATCATTGTCTCATGTCGCAAATTATAGGGTTTTATGAAATATAATGTGGTAAAATAAATTTGTAATTTTTTGAATTAAGGTGGCTAATGACATTTTTTATTTGTATTATTGTAAAGTTAATAAAGGGTCATTAAAAAAGCATTTGATATATCTTTATAATGGTTAATAAAATATGATATATCTTATTCAACTTTTAGAAGAAGAATGATAAATAGATTATTTCGATTTTCAAAATATAACAACTACAACTTATATGATAAACAATAATTACTTCTCCGTATAAATATAATTAAATTCACCGAATACCATGATGTTTGTACAAAATGAAAAATGAGATCCTTTACAAACAAATATAAAAAACTATTCCCGTTGTATCAACCATAGTCTTGCACTTTTGGTGTAGTTTGCTCTCAAATATGGTATCAGGTCCAATTTAACACAAAAGTCACATGTGTATATTTCATCTACCCCTCCTTTCTAATTGGAATTATGAAGGAGCCTATCTATGTTGCATGCACATTCCTAACCCAACGACATCTTAAGTGAAGGCGCGTGATAAAGTATGAAATCTATTCATGAGTCTCAATCATCAGACCAGATTAGGCTTGCTTTAAATTAAGCTGATCTTTTAATAGTTAGTGTGCGCGCCAACTCTAATTATGCAATAGTCATGCCATTGTCTTATGTCATCTTTAGAAACGAGGGTGACATATAGTAGTATTGAGTGGTAGACTGGTAGTTACTTATGAGAGGGAAATCGACCAGATAAAAATATATTCTATGGAGTACGTGCTTTATCTTTCACCACGTTCTATTCAAGAAATTGCATCTATTCCAAATTATTATGGTGTGCTTTAATTTCAATCACATTTCATATCAACAGTAATTCATCCCCATTATATTGTATAAATAAGATCACAAGTAACATAAAGATTTTATGCATGCATGCTAGAAATCACCAAGCTTCAATTCTACTAGTCTAAAGTACAGAAAACAACTAATAATTTAGTAGGAAAATCAATAATTAAAAATGCCTCAAACATCTCATAGTTCATTGTGCAACGAAGAAACAGCAAAACACTGGGTTGAAAATATAAAGAGAATGCTGGAAGACAAGGAGGTTTGTGTTACACCAGTTTGTATACACAAAGTTCGGTATGCAATTCAAGGCATAAAGCCAGAGGCTTACACTCCTCAGTACATAGGTCTAGGACCTTACCACCGTTGGCGCGGGGAGCTCTATGAAATGGAGACCTACAAGCTCCTTGTTTCAAAGGGTGAACAAAACCATGAAGAAGCTTTTAGAAGGCTTACTCAAGTAGCTAAAACCATTGAAAAAGAATACGCTGCTCGAATTCGAGCATCCTATGACAGGCACTTGGAAGAGAATGAGCATGCTCTTGCTTGGATGATGGTAATTGATGACATTTTCTTGCTTCGCTTCCTTCATCAGGTACATAATTATATTGCACGCTATCACTTCCCTAGCTTTATGATATTATGCTTCAAATTGTCTAATTTGTATATGCAAATGTGCAGGAGCATTTGTATCCGAACAAAACCTTACTATCAAGGCCTAAAACAGCTCACTTAGTTGATCGTACTCAATCCGCCTACCATACAATTCTTCAAGACATTATGATGTTTGAGAACCAAATCCTAATCTTTGTCCTAGACCGCCTCATATCTTATTGCAACGACATAGTTGATCCTAATCCTTTGCATAATATGCTACTCACCACCTGTAGGAAGCTCTGTCCACTAAAATGTTCTAACGAAAATTATCCAACACCGTGCGAAATCACAAAATATGCACATCTTCTAGAGCTTCTTTACTACATGATTGTACCCGAGACTAATAGTCCGAGTTCTGATCATTGCTTAAATATTGATCATTCATCAGCGGAGCCACATGAAAGCAAAAGTCAACACCAACGTCGAAGCTATAGGTTTCTAAAGCTCAACCCCCCGACTATAAAGCTTGAAATGTTAACGAACATAAAATTCTTTCGTGTTGTGTCAAATTGTAGGCCAGTGAAGGTCTTGTGTAAGGTAACTGCTTTTGTCACTCCTTTGATGGGTGGAAGCTCAGCTGGCGCAACTTCAAATGAAGTGAACGGTGGAAGCTCAGGCTCGAGTGACTCTAATGATAAAGAAACCGCGCCAAAAGTTGATGAGATTGAGATTCCTACTGTTACAAGGCTCCTAAAAGCAGGCATTGAAATTAGTCCTACATGTGATAAAAATGTACCAATTACAAACTGTATAAGTTTTGACAAAATGACTCAAACACTTCATCTTCCTGAGGTTACGATCAATGCAAACACTGAGGTAGTTATACGGAACTTGGTGGCTTACGAGGCAGAAGCAATTTCAGGCCGCATGGTGTTGGCTCGTTACACTGAGCTTATGAATGGGATTATAGACACGGCAAATGATGTGAAGCTTCTAAGAAAAAGGAAAATTATCGTTAGCTATATGAAGAGTGATGAAGATGTTGCTCAACTATGGAACGGTATGAGTCGGTCCATTAGGCTATCACGTGTTCCATCTATGGACACCGCGATTAAAGATGTTAACGAATATTTCAACAGAAAAGGAAGGGTGAGATTCGGGAAATTCACTAAATGTTGCATGATTTTCGGTTGGAGGATTTTAATGCTCTTACTTGCTCTTGTGTTCATGATTTTCATGACTATACAATCGTTTTGCGAAGTCTATATGTGCCCTCGAGCACTCGGAACTGTGGCCTCACCACCAAGCTAAGATCATAAACTAATAATGTTGCTAATAGCATTTGACGGAATAATGCTAGAGATTATTGCTGTAATTTGATGATAATAACTAAGGAATTGGACGTGTTTGTTAATTAGTTTGTAAGACATGAAAGTGTTCTTTTATCAATATGTGTAATTGTGTAAGTGTTGCTATAGGTAATAAAGAATTCTGAGTCTAGATAATAAGCAAACTATATGTTTAAGTGTATGTAAGGAGATCTGAAAAGTTTGGAGGTGTGCAAATACTATTTAATAAAATGCAAGAGATCGAAACAAGATCAAGCAAGTATTATGACTTTAAGATTAGTCTATTGACTTCTTTATTTATGCTAAGCAGATAATTCAAATGGCATTTTTAAATGTTTGAATAAGGCAAAGTAACCTACAAAACTAAAATGCATGTGACTAACAAATAGCTCTTGGAAAATAAACTAGATCGCTTTAAACTTGAAGGTTACTTTAGATCGCTTTAAAACTTGATGGCATCAAGTTTATATAGAGATTGGATGCTAAGCTTGATCAAGTATTTAAAAATGCCATTTAAAAATGCGTTATTCAGAACAAGTTTATTAGTCACATTTTAGTTTTGTAGGTTACTTTGCGTGCATCATGAACGGAATATTTCGAGTATATGCATTTTAAAAATGCATTAAGTTTATATGCATTCCGTTCGTGCATTTTTAAATATGCGTGCATGCATATTTCGAGTATATGCATGCATGAACGGAATCTCTAGGAAAATAAACTTGATCGCTTTAAAACTTTATCGGCCAATTCATCATTAATTTCACAAAATAGCTTCAGAACATAGGATGACAAAAACATACGTGATGAGCTTGAACATAAGGAGGATGAGAATATACATAGTCTCATATAGTTCGAGCTATAAAGCCCAAGGCTTATACTCCTTAGCTAGTCCTTAGTACATATGTCTAAGATCGAACTTATCACCAATAGTTCAAGGACCTCTACGAAATGGACGCGTGTAAGCCCCTTGCTTCAAAGGGTTCCATTTCCAAAACCACCAAGAAAAGCTTTCTAGTATTGCCAGAAAGTTCCACCAGAAAGCTCTTACTTGCCATGGTGCTCATGATGCTGTTGGTTGTACAGTCATTAGCCTTAATTACCACCAAAAAAGTTGAAATGATCCCTCCCCCTCTATCATGGCTTCCTTAAAAATGCAATCGAGCCCAGTTTCGGAGTCATGCAAATTTAGGACGTACATTAAGAACAACAGCCTCCATATCCTAGCAAGAATATGTAGCTATTTTTGTGCTAAAAACTATTACTTTTGTCTAGGGATCTAAATTCAAGCAAGAGCCGTCCACTTTCGTCGCACATAATCACATTCAATAAATATTTTTTTTGGTCAAGTATTCATAGTAAAACCAACTCTAGCAAAGAAGAACATAAATCAATCATTGAAAAATTGAAAAAAAAAATTGCGCATTATTCCATACTAGGGTGCAACTAGCCCTAAATTGAGAAGGCAACACTTTTTTGTATGGTCCTTAAAAATGTACTTGATGATAAATATTGCATGTTTATTTTCTTTTTAGTAAGACTGCAATACATGGTCTTCATATCAAACTTTATGAAGGATGACTTTCACCTTAATTAACAGATGGAGGTAAAAATAAAAATAATAATAAATACGCAAACAACATGAGCCTTTTTAGGGACTTTATAAAAACTTGTAAAACTTTCAAGTTTCAATGTATTTTGATGTTACTATCAATTGGGATTACCTACACCCGGAGCACCTTCCTCTAGGTGCTCCGGGTGCTATACGCTGCGTTTTGCAGTTGCTAAAAACTGCAGCAGCAAAACTGCTATAAATACGCAGTTTGTTGCGTTTTTTTTTTTTTTAAAATCATCCTTCATTCTCTCTGATTCTGTCCCTTCTTTCTCTCAAAATCAAAACAATTCTCTCTCTAATTTCAAACCCTAGAATTTCAATCATGACAGATTCAACAGAAAATCAAAGAAATACAAATCAAAACAACACAAAAACATAGGAAGATCTACAAGAAGTAATCAATGAAGATTTTACAGAAATTTGTAAGCTATAATTTTCGTCAAATTTTTCATAATTTCTTTTAATAAACGTTCAAAAAGTTTCAATTAGAGTTCAGAAATTATTGTTCTGAAATTATGCATATATGCTGATGAAAATTCATAAATGTTCAGAAAAAATGAATTAATGTTCAGAAATTAAATTTCTATATTAATATGTTGTTCTGAACTTTTTCATAAAAATGCTGAACATTAGCAAAATTGAATTGTTGTTCAATTTCTCTTGTAATTGATGTAATCATATTTCTGAACTTCTTCATAAAAATTCTGAACATTCAGAAAAAATGAATTGTTGTTCAGTTTTCTCTAGTAATTGGTATAATCTTATTTCTGAACTTTTTCATAAAAATTCTGAACATTCAGAAAAAATGAATTGTTGTTCAGTTATGTTCTTCTAATTGTTGTACAATGAGTTAGTGTTCAGCTTATTAATTTTAATGTTTTCAATTTTTGCAGATGATTTAATCCAAATGATGCTGATGAATCTGAATTGTTGAATGTAAAAGTGAACAATGATGAAGAAGCATTTGATTTGTATAACAAACAGTTATTTCTCGTTGTATTTGATGTAATCATATTTCTGAACGTCACTACAAAGAAACGACCAAATAGCGACGGATTTTTGCGACGAATAAAATTCCGTCGCAAATATTTAGTTTGCACGAATTCACTCCGTCGCATTTTGCGAGGGATTTCCAGTTTTTGCGACGGAAATCTTTCCGTCGCAAATTTTGCAGGAATTCCCAGTTTTTGCGACGGATATTCCGTCGCAAAAAAAGTGACAAAAACAAATCAAAGCAACAAGGGTTTTTGCGACGGAATTTTGTTTTTTTTGCGACGGAAATATTTTCGTCGCAAAATCCGTCGCAAATTCCGTCGCATATATTACACAGCAAAATACCTGATTTTCCTTCAAAAAAAGAATACAACAAAAACACTCTTCTTCCTTCTCCTTATACCGTCCTTCTCCCTAACAAAGTAAACAAAAACACTCCTTCTTCTTCTCCTTCTTTTCCGGCGGCCTTCCGTCCTTATTCCGGAGGCCTTCATTCCGTTGTTGTCGTTTTTTTTTTTTTTTTTCCGGCGGACTTCTCAACTGTTTTAGGGTTTTCTTCCGGCGGTCTTCTTGCAAATTTCCGGCGGTCTACTTTTCCGGCGCTCTTCTTCCTTTCTTATTTAGTTGTAGTGATTGTGGTAAATATACTTAATTTCGTGTTTTTAATTTCGTTATTTTAATTTCGTGTTTTTAATTTCTTGTTTTTAATTTCTTGCAAACTGAATTAATTTCGTGTTAGGGTTTTTAATTTCTTGTTTTTAATTTCGTTTGTTTTAATTTTTATCTTTTTTTTAATTTCTTTTCGGATTTTTGGTTGTTTTCATTTTCTTTATGCGAATTGATTTGTGATTTTGGTTTTTGATTTGGTTTTTTTCGAGCATTGGTTGTATCGATTTGTGATTGTGGTTTTTGATTTGGTTTTTTTCGAGTTTTTGTAATTTAATTTTTTCAGCATTTGATTTGTGATTAAATGGTGCTGTGGTGGTTCCAGGGGTGGATAGTGGTGGGGGTGGTTTTCGTGGTTGGGGATAGTAGGCTGTATGTGGCCTGTTGGTGGTGCTACGCTGGTGGTATGGGCGTTGTGGTGGTTTTTTTTTTTTTACAGAATTTCTGACTAATGATGGTTGATGGTAGTAGGCTGATGATTAATTGTTATTTTTTGTGTAACTCAATACAAAAATCACTGTGGGTTAATTGATTGATTAATGGATTAATTGATTTTTAGGGATAATATTTGAGATTTGTTAATGGGTTGATACTAATTTCGAAGGTACTGTCAATTCTTCAATATTTGAGATTTGTCAATTCGAAGGTGATGATTACTGTTTTGGATTGTGGGCTGATGTTGAATTCGTCAATTCATTTGATACTTGTTGGTTTGTTGGTTTTTGAGTTCATCAGTTNGTTGATACTTGTTGGTTTGTTTTGAGTTCATCAGTTTAGATATCAAGTGAATTGAATTTGGGAGGGAATTTCTGATTTTACTTAAATTGAATTCAATTGAATTCTAGTGATTGAATTGTGGATTTTGATGATTGTAGGTAAAAAGAATCAGGCTTTTCTTTCTTTTTGAAATTCTGATGTTTCTTTCTTTCTTTCTTTCTAAAGTTCTGATTTTGAAGTTCTCATTCTTCGTAAGGTGTTTTTGGTGATTGTAGGTAAAAAGAATCAGGCTTTTCTTTCTTTCTAAAGTTCTGATTTTGTTATGTTTGCATTTTGGTTAATTTGTTTAGTGTAATATATTCTATTATTTGCTTCTGAAGTTATTTTCTTTCTTTATGAACTTCTATTGTTCCCTTCTGATTAATCATTATTATTATTGTTGTTGTTGCTTTGCTTATCTTCATATTGCTACTGTTGCTGCTATTGTTATCACGAAATCCTAGAGTTATTTGTTTTATAACGGGCATAACTTTACGCTCGAGTGTTCGAATGATGCAATCTTTTTTAAAAAAGTTATATTTTTTTGAGCTCTACGCCGTGGAAAATTCCAGAAGGGGATTTCGCCTTTCTTTTTTTTCTTCCAAAAAAGCCTTCTACAACCCTTATTTTAGACTAGATGCTATATTCAATTACTGTGTAGACCAATCACACAAATATAACTTGCAAATAACAAGAATTTGCAAAAAATGTACACCAATCCTACCTTGATATATCCACATCTAGAAGTCTTTTCCTTTCAGCAAAAAAACCAAACACCCAACTTCGATTCTCAAAGATTTTGTTTTAAACATTATTTCCAAACATATATCACTACCCCAAACATGATATATATTGCTATTTTCTAATTTATCAAGGTAAACCACTAAATTATTAGCAATTCCTTGTTAGAAGCCTCGCGACCACAATACAGTATACAACTATACAACGTAATAGACTTGCTTACAATAGAACCATTTTAGTGACTTTGTTTGGTATCGATATTTGGTATGAACTACTAGTTGCTTACACAGTACAAAAAGTGATTAAACTTCAAGCTAAATTGGTAAAGTGCTATACTTGGTAGTTTCGACAAACACTAGCCAAGTTATTCGATTATGAATACATGGCCTAATGTACTATGTATCATAGCCCAGTAGTTTGATTTTGACTCTATGTGCATGTTACGTATATTACCATTTTTTTTAATTAGCATAGTGTACTAGTATATTGTATAAAACTATGATCTGTGTAATTTAGAAATGTTTACATTTTTTCTTGTATTTTCCTCCAATTGAATCAAAATTTTCTGAAACTTAAATACTATTAACAAGAGGGAAGGTAGTAAAGATTGAGAATGTGAAATGTATTTTGATGGTTATACAAGTAGTGTGAAGGTATGAATTCAACAGTTCAAACAAGACTAGACGACATCATGGCATAGGCCCTCTAATGAATTATGGATGATATGAACCTCAACATAAATATCAGATAGAGTATAATTTTACGCAAATAAGAATCGATATTTCGAATTGATCCAAAACAATAAGATTAATTCAAAGTAATTTCAAAAACAAAAAGGAAGTCTAAGAAAGTCTAAATTTTTTAAAAAAGTTGGTAAATGTTGTATGTATAGTACTTGATTCTTAACAAAGTTACTTGATGCGTATGTAGTGTTTCAGATGCTACTGTCAGTCTATCACATTTATTAGCCTAATAATGGTTTGATTGGATTTTCTTTGTGTTTTAAGTTTGGAATTGAATTTTGCTGTCGAATCAAGTACTATTGTTCAATCATTAAGAATAATATATTACAACCTATGCAGTTTTCAATATTTATATTTTGCCATTTAGACTAAAATAATTATATGCGTGACTTGTGTAGAAGTTTTCACCTATGAAAAAAAGGGAACGTAGTTGGATGTATTGTAGGAAGGTCGGATCTTCTATGAACCCTGCTTTTAAGGAAGGAGTTGAGGAATTCCTTCATATTGTAAACATCATCGCAGACAACTGACCCAAATGAAGTTAGGTGTCCTGTGTGTTAAATGCAAGAACAAACGCATCTATGATCCGGACACAGTAAAGTTCATTTGTATGCCAAGGGTTTAAACTGGATTATTATGGTGGCATTGTCATGGGGAAGGGTTACCTGAGTCCTCCGACCGGCCATCCAATGACTATCGCGAATGGTTATGGATGCTTTTGGACTAACCAAGATCAATCGGGTACCCAATCAGAGGAGGAACCTAACCCGAGGCCAAGCAGTTCTATGATATGCTAAGGCTTCTGAACAACATTGGGTGAAGGAGTTCAATGTCTAGATAGAGATGGCCTCTAAATAACTAGTATTAAATCCGAGTTCAATATGCCCCAACGGGGTGTAGATGCCATTGTGTCTTTGTTTAGTGATTCGTCTTACAGAACACCTATATAGGGGAGACATTCCGAGGTAAAGAAAATGTTTAAGGGTTGGAGATGCCTGCTAAGAAGATTGATGCATGCCCGAAAGGTTGTATGTTGTTTTGGAAAGGTGATGCTCACTGTCTAAGTGTACTGTTTGGAGCGACGTTACAAGAAGACTTCGAAAGGGAATGACGTTCCTCATAATGTTCTCATTCATCTTCCGATCACTCCTAGGCTACAAAGAATGTTTGCCACCAAGGACATTGCGGAGGAAATGTCATGGCATGCAAAAATCCTCGGTTGCAAGGTACAATGGCACACCCTAGCGACACTGAAGCGTGGAAAAGGTTGGATAGTTGCTCACAGGAGTTTGCGTTTGAACCTCGTAATGTTAGGCTCGGTTTGTGTACGGATGGGTGTTGATCCTCATGGGAAGTTTGGGGGTAACTATTCTTATTGGCCAGTCATATTGACCCCATATAACTTGCCCCCATCGATGTGTATGAAAAGAGAATTCCTGTTCTCTCATTGGTTATTCCCGGTCCCAACAACCCAAGGAAACCTAGATGTTTACAATGCAACACTAATAGAAGAGTTCAAACAGTTGTGGGAAGTTGGGGTTACTACTTACGACATTTCAAGTAAAAAAAATTTCAATCTTCGAGCTGCCATCTATGGTATTGGTGAACTTCCCGCTTATGGTATGATGTCTGGTTGGTTACACATGGTTTAAAGCTTGTCCCTATTGCAGGAGAAAAGCAAATCATTCGTGTTGAAAAATAGTGGCAAGGTGTCTTGGTTTGACTGCCATAGGCAATTCCTTTCACCGATCACCGTTCAGGAACGCAGACACTTTGTAAGAACAAAGTTCAGAAAGGTGATCCTCCCCATATCATGTCGGAGATGAAATGGGAATGTGTGAAAGACCTTTCCTAAGGCGACTGATGGGCCCGAAGCACTTAATTCTGTGAAAAAGGCTAAATCTGGTTGGTCAAAGAGGAGCATTTTTTGGGACCTGCCCTATTGGAAGCATTATCCTTCGCCATAACTTAGACGTGATGCAATTGAGAAGAATTTTTTGATCCACTCATCCACACTATTATGGATGTCAAAAAACAAAGTTGTGATACACCCCGGCTAGACTCGACAACGAGGCTGTTTGTAAAAGTCCCGAGCTACATCTACGCAGGATGACAGAGGGAAAGAGGTCAGGCCGAGTGCACCATTCACTCTGATAGAGATCAAAGAAAGGTCTGTGTGAGTGGGTTAACAGTTGCGTTTTCCTGATGGCTATGCGTCCCATTTGAGGAGATGTGTTGATTTGAAAAGTTGTAAACTAACTGGAATGAAGAGTCATGATTGTCATGTTTTCATGGAAGGTTATTGCCTGTTGCTTTAAAAGAATTTCTCCCTAACCATGTTGGAATGCTATTACAGAGATAAGCCAATTTTTCCGAGATCTTTGTTTTACACAATCAAAGTCACTGACATGGAACGATTGGAGAGAAACATTGCGAGATCATTGCAAGCTTGAAAAGATTTTCCCCCTTCGTTCTTCAACTCTATGGAGCATTGCCGTACACTTGCCTATGAGGCCAAAGTGTGTGGGACTGTTCAATAAAGATGGATGTATCCATTCGAAAGGTAAGTAGTTGTTAATGTGCAAATTTCATAAAGTTTTTTCCTAAGTTGTATAAGCCGCTACGAATACAAACCTGTGTGATGCTTTTAAAAACCATAGGTTCCTAAATCATTTAAAAGAAAGATTGGTAACAAAAGCTCGTGTCGAAGGTTCAATATGCAATGCTTACCTAATTGAAGAGGTAGCAAACTTCTGCTCCCATTACTTTGACCCCAAGTTCGACACAAAAGCAAGAGATCTTGGTCGAAATGTCAACCCTGATATTGAGGATGGACGTAGACACACAACGAAAGTCCCGGAATTGTTTAGAGTTGATGGGGTCGCGTAACTACTCAAGGGAAAGCAAGATTTTAGATGAGAAAGAACTCCTATCGGCGCATTATTTTGTGTTGTCTAACAACGGCATTTTAGGAGGACTATGAAAGGAACCCCGTTTCTACTACAACTTCATGTGGAACATGTAAAAAAATGTACTATCACAATGTACCCAACTCATGCCATTTTCTAGGAAGTTGAGGACTATTGAAAACAATTCATCCAGCTTTGCTTGCAGAAGAGTTCATGTTAAATTTGAAGGTGAATTCCCAAATTGGTTGCGTATGAAGGTAAAAAGAGTTAACAAACAATTGAATAAGGTTCATGATATCCTTTTATACTTAAGCAGCTGTAATGGTCCGAAACATTGACAGGTCCATGAGGAGAAACCAGATTCTGATGTCGTACAAGCGTTGGCTATGGGCCCTTCCAAGCGGGTTCGCACTTTTAGTCAAATTGTAGTTGGTGGCTTCAACTTCCATACAAGTGCGTACGGCAGTCACAAATCAACATGAATTATTGTTTGTTGTGTGGTGAAGATGGCACTGAGTATTATGGAATTTTAGAGGATATCATAGAAACTTGTCTACCACGGTGTCAAAAAAGAATACAAGACTATGTTATTTAAGTGTTCATGGTTTGATTGTGTCAGGGGTATGAACGTACATCAGCGCTACAAGATCGTCGAAGTCAATCACACTAAGAAGTACCCCAAAATGATCCATTTTGTTATCTACCAAGTTACCCAAGTTTACTACACATCTTATCCAAGCCGTAAACGGGATCGAATTCAGTGGTGGGCAGTGTTCAAAACACACGCTAGGTGTGGTTGATGCTCCAGTTGACATGCACAGAGTTTTAGCACCAGAACCTTCAAACCTATGTCCACCGAATGAGATTCCGGACTATACTATAGTGATGATTTGTTGTCTCAGAATCCGAGGCGCATGAAAATAATGTCTGATGATGAGGACGATGAACTGAACTGACGTCTAGCAATCTGAAGAAGATGAAGATGAGGACAACATTGCATTTCTGGATGACAGTAGTGATGGATTAGTAGTGATCATGTTGTGATTAGCGTGTTGTGGTCGTTTCCAAGTGTTAATGGAAAACATGTTGCTTAATAAATTGGTAATATATTATTTGGTCTTCCTTTTCTCACTTGTATAATTGTTAAATTGTTGCATCGCTTTGTTTATAGATTATAAATTCCCTATTTTGTCTTGCTTAAGTATTATTCTAACCTTTCTCCCTTAACCTTATTATTTCTTTGTTATTATGTGGGTTTTGTACTTAATTCAATTTCAATCACCAAATTTCATGTGAATCTACTATTGGTCTTGTTGTTTCGGTACTCATGGAAGGAAAGAACAAAGGTAAAAGAGCCGCTTCTGGCTCGCAGCAGCAACAACGCGCAGGAGCAGCCTCCATCACCATCAGACATGCAATTACAAGTGCAGCCCAGTAGCTCGACAGCTGAGAATGCTGCTGCTTCTTTGATGAGTCCGGGAAGCTGTGTTGGACCGTATGACTTTGTGGTTTATTTTCCTTCATGAAATTTCCTCAATGTTAGCTTTTTAAATAGGTTAATTTGCGACAAAACTTGGGGCATAACTTGCTTGGCTTGTGATCAGGTTTGATGACCCAACGTGAAGAGGGAGATCAAGGATATACTCCAAGCTCATTACCATGCTCCTTGGAGAACTTATAACGAAGTTGATGATGTTACAAGGAAACATGGTGGAACCTGTTACGGTATGTTATTATATAATTAAGAAACAAGGATGATGTAATTTACATTTTACTTTTTTGGATTATGATTTAAGTGATATCAAATTTAGCGGTTTGATGATGATATATGATAAATACAATTAAGTACTTGTTGTGATTTCGATACCATTAGAAGTATTTATGTATGATACATTAATTATTAAAGTTTGACGTTATTGCAGAAGATGCACTTGGGCTGCTGAGTTTGAACCTCAAGTTAGACATGAATTCCAATCTAGGGTTGGAAATCGATTGCGTGACATGTTCTACAAACTCACGCACAATGCTGGTAAAACATTACCAAAGTGGGTGAGTGAAACCGTGTAAAAAGGGCAAGATGTGATATCGGGTGATGAAACGTTCAAGAAAAGATCGGCACAAAACAAGAAGAACAGAGGGGTGGTTCAATGGAAAAGCATTGAACCTACCCACTATCAAGGGTCTTCTCAGCAGTGCAGCAGCTAAGAAGATGGTTATTTCTTCTATGTGTCATTTACATTTCTACCTTGATAATATATCTTATCTTTAATTTTATACTATTTGGTTTCATTATCATTTACACGGCGAAGGAGAATGAAGGAAAGCTCCATCCCCAGTGATCTGCTCCTCGTACGCATTTCAAGGATGTCCCGGGAAAAGGAAAGTGCCTGCGAACCACACAGCAAAGCAAATTGCAGTAAGTTTTTAACCCTGTGAATTATGCCTTTAAGGATGTTTAGAGAATTTATAGGTTTAAATGAAGAGATATGTGAAAAATGGGCACATTTCGCGCCATTTCGGGCCATTTCGAGCCCAATTGAAACTAAAACAATGTAAAGGGAGTTTGGTATAATGTAGACTTTGTAACACTTGTAGTTAGCCTTTTAAGGATGTTAGCTTATTTATAGGTTGAAATGAAGAGTATGTGAAAAATGGGCACATTTCGCGCCATTTCGGGCCATTTCGAGCCCATTTGAACCTAAAACACATGGAAAGGGTAGTTGGTATAATGTAGACTTTGTAACACTTGTAGTTATGCCTTTTAAGGATGTTAGAGAATTTATAGGTTTAAATGAAGAGATATGTGAAAAATGGGCACATTTTTAGCCATTTCGGGACATTTCGAGCCCATTTGAACCTAAAACACATGTAAAGGGTAGTTTGGTATAATGTAGACTTTGTAACACTTGTAGTTATGCTTTAAGGATGTTTAGCTTATTTATAGGGTGTAACACAAAATTTTGCCTTTAGACTATATGAAAATTATGCCTAATTTAATTTTAATTGTGTTGGTAGGAGACCTACCAGAAGAAGCTTGAGGAAACAAGAGTGACGGGAGTCGAGAACGCCCATGAGTATATTGGGGGATCTGGTGGTCGTAGTAAGAAAGGTCGCGTGAAGGGTCTTGGTAGTGGTGCGGACCTGTATACAGCTCTTCAAGCTCTCGAGGAGATGGATCATCGAGCAATACACGCCATCTGTGCTTTCTCAAATGAAAGAACATTAGAGAAACATGTGGAGAAGGTGCGGGAGGAGGTGCGGGAGGAGGTGCGGGCTGAGGTTGAGGGGAAGGTGCGAGCCGAGATTGAGGAGAAGATGCGCGCGAGTTGAGGCAATGCAGAGGACAAGAAGGAGTTATGGAGCAGATGATGAGTCGATTCGGTAGCGACAGTTGTTCACCTTTCCAAATTCGCGTCGGGACTCACCAGACGACGCGGCAGCGGCGCCGGCAAGGGATGCAGCTGTAGATGATATATTGTTCCATAAACATACCTTAGCCCCATTATTATTATGTTAAAATTAAACTATGAAACTATTTAAAGCCGGATACTTTGTAGGCATATGTTACTTTGAAATATATAATTCTCGAAAATATAAATGTCCTATTATGATTAGAATACATAACGCGTCAGTTCGTACAGGTTCACAGGCACAAATACAAATAAGCAATCAAAACATTAAAAAATCCGTCAGTTTTTTACGACGGAATATTCTGTTTGCGACGGATTTTCCGTCGCAAATTTTGCGAGGGAATATTGCAGGGAAATTCCGTCACAAAATTGCGACGGGAATTTGCGAGGGAGAACTTTGCGAACCGGATTTTCCCTCGCAAAAATTGCGACGAATTTCGTCGCAAAAAAAAAATTGCGACGGAAATTCCTCGCAAATTTTGCGAGGGAAATTCCGTCGCAAATGAAGCATGACTCAGTCGCAATGATGGAGTTGGGACAAAAAAAATGCGACGGGACCCATTAGCGACGGAATTCGTCGCAAACTCTTTTTACGCGGAATATTCGTTTGGACGGATTTTCCGTCGCAAATTTTGCGAGGGAATATTGCGAGGGAAATTCCGTCACAAAATTTGCGAGGGAAATTTGAGACGGAAATTCCCTCGCAAATTTTGCGACGGAATTTTGCGAGGGAAATTCCGTCGCAAACTTTGCGAGGGAATTTTGCGACGGAATTTTCCCTCGCAAAACTTGCGACGGAATTTCCGTCGCAAAAAAAAGATTGCGACGGAATTGTCCGTCGCAAGTTTTGCGAGGGAAAATTCCGTCGCAAATGAAGCATGACTCCGTCGCAAAAAATTTGCGACGGAAATTCCGTCGCAATGATGGAAGTTTGCGACAAAAAAAATAGCGACGGACCATTAGCGACGGAATTAACCGTTTTTGCGACGGAATTATTCCGTCGCAAAATTGAGGTTTTCTCGTAGTGCGTTTTCATAAAAATTCTGAGCATTCAGAAAAAATGAATTGTTGTAGATGGTACACGAGCTCTTTTGGATCTATATGTATAAATTCAAATTAATATTCAAAATAATAACATAAATGTTCAATCTTAAAACAATAATGTTCAAATAACAACATTAAAGTTCACCAAAAAACTATATGATCCAAAAAACATCATTGTTCAAGGTAACTACACCAATGTTCAGTTCAAAAACATAAATGTTCAAAATAAAAATATAAATAGTCATTTACCTAAGCACTGAATCAATGTTCAGTGATAAAAAAATTAATGTTCAAAACAAAAACATGAATGTTTGTCTCTTATACACATCTATAAATAAGTCCGTANATAAGAACAACCTTAATGTTCAGTTAAAAAACATTAAAGTTCAGAACAAAAACACTAATATTCATTTTACCTAAGCACTGGTAGTTCAGAACAAAAAAAAAAAATTAAACTGTCGCGCGTGTCTTACACACGCGCAGTGCGTGTCTTACACGCGCCCGGGAGCACCTAGAGGAAGGTGCTCCGGGTGCACCTAAGAATTTGCGTGTTACTATTATGCCACGAGTAGTTCATACGACAAGACCATATACAGCTCTCAAACTCATCACACCTACTCGATAGTAAAATAAGAAACTATTGGAATCCATTCAATTTTACTTTAAATACCCTTTGGAGGATATAAAAGCACATTCTCTTAGATAAGTTAGGTGTCTAATGGAAATTGAATCTCTCCATTTTAACTAACAAAGCTATATAGTAGTGTATGTACACCTAAAAACAATCTCTTCGGGTGAAATTGGCCTCTGGCAACTCTAGTAAAACCAACTCTAGCAAAGAGAAACATAAATCAATCGAAATTGAAAATTGGGAAAATTGCGCAATATTTCATACTAGGATGCAATTAAGCCCTAATTTGAGAAGGCAACATTATTTAGTCCTTATGGTCCTTGACCACTTTCTTGATAATAAACATTGCTTTGTGAAGGATGACTTTCTCCTTAATCGAAGGTAAAAACCAAATAACTACATAAACAACATGAACCTTTTAGGAACTCTATAATAAAAACTTGCAAATAATTTTCAATGTATTTTGACGTCCCTATTATGACACGAATGGTCCACATGACGAGACCATAGCTCTCAAAACCATCATACGTACTCGATAGTAAAAACCCTTTGGAGGATATAATAGCACATTCTCTTAAATATGTTAGGTGGTTAAATATGTTAGGTGTCTAATGGAAATTGAATATCTCCATTTTAACTAGAAAGTTATATGTTGAGAGAATAAACCCACATTTGAATCCCACGTCGAAGAATGAAAGGGAGAATGACTAACATATAAGCTTATAAGGCTACTCCTCATATTACCTCATAGTTTTATGATGAACCCCCGAGGGGCTTGTATGTGGTCATTTTCTCCTCCGGTGTAGGCATATGACTAGGCCCAATGAAGTTTAATTTGTTGCTATACAGTAGTGTATTTATACCTAAAAACAATCTCTTCATCGAGTGAAATTGGTCTCTCTTTGTCAATTAACTTTATATATTTTAAGGTATGTCTATTGTGGCTATATTAACTCATTCCGTGTATAAAAATTATTAAAGGAATCAATTATATTCTTCTTATAATGTTAGCTTCTTAATTAAGATAACACGTCACACTTCTATAATTCAACAACCGTATAAAGTTTGCTCTTCTTCATGAAACTCACCAACTCATTGAATAATTTTGATCTAGGTTTCACATATGAAATTATATTAGCATATATAATTAGATTGGCGTAGATATGATCAATGATCGACTAGAATCACCTAAACACTTTCCCAAAATAGACTTTGATAAGAACATAATCGATCTCTAAATTTCATTATATCTACATGATTTGAAAAGAGTTAAGGGACAAGCTAGCTAGGGAAGTCACCTTAGAAATGATCCCTCAAGCACAAACTTCTTATCATTATTGTTAACAATCAAGCAACACAAATTGTTCACTTCATTGATTTTTCTACATGCCATTGGAAGATAGCCTTAGAATTTCATTAATGGGAAATTTTAGGGTAACAAATAAGATATTATAGCATCTTATATGCTCTTCACAAATTTTTAAAATAGTTTACCTCCATTCAATGTGCCCAAGATTAGACAAGCAAAAGCATAATTTGTCGGCCAAATAATATTAGATTATATGCTTTCTTTTTTTTTTTTTTTTTCCTTGATAATTTGGCCCCTTACCTTATTTCATATTCCATATACTTTTATGTTTGGTGACATGTGGAGCCCTTAACTTGGGCTTTGATACTCATCATATGTGCAAGCCATACACTAAACATGAAATTTCTTTCATATTTTAGGTGATTGCATGCTTAGCCAATTGATAAAGAATGACACTATTTATGACGTCAGTCAATCCGGCCAAATCGCATGATTTGCATCTCATTGTAGGATTTTGCTAATAATTTTACCTACTTCTTTTTTCTAGTATCAAATTGGGACCGAAAAAGTATTATCATTTTTCGAAATTGGTTAAACAAATTAAAGAGTAATTTTAACGTATACTTTTCTTGTATATATTGGCGTGGTGGCGCCTCTTTTATCTGATGTAGAGTATTAAAAATTATACTCTCACAAAAGAAGTATCAATAGCCGCATTTCCCCAACAAAAACCCTCGAATAATACAAGTAGTTATCTCACAATGCAAGTCAAGCTGTACTGACACTAGACGTATGAATGTATCATGTATGATGCTTATTTCATTTCATTGAACGAGTACTTGTCTCGTCTCCTTGTATATAGGGAATTTTCTCCTCTACGTTATCCACTTCATAGCCTTGTCATTAGCATGTGACACTACATAGTAACATAACTTTGTAGAAAAAAAGAAAATTGATTCCCTCCTTCAAAAGTAGTTGCAAATTTTTATACTCGTATAATGTCTATAATCCACTAGACCAGTAATATAATCCACCCTGTGTGTGGCGGAGTACATGACATCACAACTTCAAGTTCATAACGTCACACTACATTTTACATTTGTAGCCGTTAAAGCGCTATACTAATGTCATATTCAATCTATTGAAGAGATTAAAGCAATAAGTTATTCATCTTTTGAAATCAAGAATTTAACCTGTTTCTTAGATAATTTAATATGATATCAGCATTAATATGATAGGAATATCACGACTTTAATTATTATTTATCTCTTCTATGTAGAAGCAGAGTAAGAGTTGGGTGTAGTAGAGCTTTTAGGGCACCAGTTGCATAATATTTCAATTTCAGTAGGTTCTCGATCATGTGAAAAACTAGGAGAGTATTAAATATTTTCTGAGTAAGTTATACTTCTGCTTGAATTGATCATTTAGCATACCAAATACATTCAACAACAAAATTATTAAAATGTTCGGTTTAAAAACTCAAAAAGATTGAATCAATGGTATGGATCACAATTTTTGTCTCATCGTATATATAATCTTATTATTAGAAGACAACATTAAAAAATTAATGGTAAGCTCACATAGCTAGTTAGCTATGTAGAAATTTTTAAATGGAACATATGCAATTCTACAAAGGCTACAATGTTGTAAAGCAAGTCAAGAGACCAAAAAGTAGGGACTCTAAGCTTAAAACGAAAAACGCAAAATAAGCATAAGATTCTTTATTTGATATCATGAAGATCTCCACCAATTTGGTTGTTACTAAAAAATGAGCTAATGAAGTACTGAAGTACAAATTAGGTCCACTTAAGCATGATGAATAGTTTTATTACATTTAATCCTAGAAAGTGCCTAAGCTTTTTGATAATCACATGCTTAAACAAAGATTAACCTAGATTTATCTCAATTTATTGAATTAAAGCATCATACTTTCCTATGAGATTAGAAAGGTCATAACTTAGGCTCTGTTCTCTTCACGGGATTATAATCCCGATCCATTCCATTTCATTCCATTCCCTGGTCATCCATTCCAATCCATTCTAATCTCGGCAATCCATTCTAATCCATTCTAATCCCGGCAATCCATTCTAATCCCGACAATATATTCTTGAAAATTAAAATCTTAATTAAAATTAAATTCTTAATTAAACTCTTGAAAATTTAAATCTTGACGACACAATAATGTTCATAACAAATTTGTTTTTTTTTATTTTTACTACATTTTTGTTACATAATAATTTACTGTAGATACAATATCCTTACAAGTATATAAAGAAGTGCTTCAATTATCCTCGTATATTTCTTCCTCCTCTATATCATCATCATCTTGGAACCTCATATTTCCAGCACACACATCTTGCCATATTTCATCTGCAATATTTGCACGAATGTCTCGCATTAACATTGTTCGTGTCGGATTAGTGAAATCTAAATCAGCTACACGTTCAATATTTTGGGGACCATGAGAAATTGGAATCCCTAACTTGTCTAATCGAATGAAATTATGTAAAGTGCATGTTGCCACAATTATAGCCAATTGATACGTTTCTTCCATTTGTGGCATCATTCTTAAAATTTTCCACCTTTTTTTCAATACTCCAAAAATTCTTTCAACTGCATTGCGTAATGACGAATGTCGGTAATTAAAATTCTCTAATTTTCCATCTGGAGGACCACCATTTTGAAATTCAGGAGTGTGAAGTCTCACGCCTCTTTTAAGATATGGACTCAAGTATCCTGTAGTATTTGGATATCCAGAGTCCACAAAATAGTACTTGCCTGTTCATGCAATGAACAATGTCATTTCATTATCTTTTCACAACTATTTGACGACAAATTGATTGGAACTAAACTGACCTGAATTGATTAGAGCCGAATCGAATCAAACTGAAATTAAGCTGAAATCAACAGGCAATTTTTTTTATTTGGAAATAATAATAATAATAATAATAATAATAATAATAATAATAATAATAATTTCAATGTTAAAAAATAAACCGCTCCTCGTGGAGTAGATCCCGCATCCAACTAAGTCTTTGACCAGGGAACGGGATTACCATTGTTACAAAATATTAATAACTAATGATAATAATAATCCCAGCAATTCATTCTAATCCATTTTAATCCCGGCAATCCATTCTAATCCCGGTAATCCATTCTAATCCATTTTAATCCCAGCAATCCATTCTAATCCATTTTAATCCTGGCAATCCATTATAATCCATTCTAATCTCATCCATTCCATTCCATTCCAATCCAATCCATTCCATTCCGTTCCATTCCATTCCAGCCAAATCCCGTGAAAAGAACAGAGCCTTAATTAAAATCCCCAAAAGGTTACTGCAAAAACCTACCAATTTGGTTGGTCAAGTGGGCTCATTGGAGTTCTTGATAATTGATACTGTATTATATAATCACCTTTTGTTTCTTTATGTTAATCTACTCCCTCCTTTCCTATTTGTTTGATAGTGATTTGCACATGTGCTAATGTAATTATTTGACCCTAAATATTTTTTATTGTGTATATGTAAAAATTATAATAATTGGATATTAATAACGTACTCGTTAAGACGAATCAAACAAGACCCTATATGATTATATTATGTTTTATATATTAAAAGTAATTTAAAAGATTCTCCCATCCTATGAATAGTGTCAGATTTCAAACGCATCAAACATTTAGGAACGAAGAGAATAATTACGAAAAACTTCGGTTTCTATAGTGTCAATTTTTAAATACATTTTAACTTGTATAAACTATTAAACTAAAACTATAAACACACTTCATATTTAGCATTCTTTATAAGGGGTAATGCATCATATGCAATATAGGATTTCAAAGAACTAGAATTTTTAAAAACTTAACTTTTGTGACTAACAAATTGAAATTGGAAGGGTTTCAATGGAAAGAGTTTTAAGAACATAACTTATCTAAGTAGTGACTACCAAACTACAAACTGACAATGGAAAGAGTTTCAATTTGAGGAAATTCCAATATAAGGTGTGCTTCATTCAATTTGTTTCGTGTGAGAGTGAGCTTGACTGAGCACACGCTTAGCTCACTAGCAAAAAGATCACAAACGAAATTGCATGAGCAGGCTCGCTTGAGCTAGCCCTCGCTCGAGCTTCTATAGTCTACATCCCCATGCTTTAGCCTCTATACATCCAATAGAATTAAGTAGGCTTTAAGGAGAATAAAAACATCTTATAATTAAACATATGTATGCTTATAGGAATGGGAATACAATAATACATCTACTAGTATATATGTATCTTTTGATGATTGATTACTTATATATGACTCACACTATACAAGCAACTCACATATATTATTAGTCAATTGTGTGACCACTTATTTATATACTTTAAAATTGAGTTTAAAAGGGATTATTATAATGAGAATATCAGATTACTCGGATAAAAGAGGAGTTATGGCAATGAAAAATTAAGATTAATTAGAATTTCCTTTGCAATAGCAAAAAAAAATAATATTTCGAATGTAAAAATAAAGATATATCTTATAAATAATTGTTTGGATATGATTATTGTACGTGTGAAATTGATTCAGCCCTACGGGCGATATTCAGCTTTGTAGCCTTTGAGTGTATCACCTTAGGGCCTGTTTACTTCAACTGAAAACAGTTGAATTGTTTGGAGCTGAACTGAAATGAAAGTTTTTTATGAAGGATTAATGATTAGCAAACTAAAAAAAGAACTGAACTGATTTTAAGCTGAAGTAAACAGGCCCTTAGTCTTCGAACATGCGCTGCTAACCCCTTGCAATCAGCATAAGACAACTTCTTAGGAGAAAGAGGCTAACTATCTGAGGTTACACCCAGCCTTTCTTACTTCCTGGTACCGATTCTCAATCCACAGGCTTTCTTTGGACTTATCCCCAATCTTCGTCTTCCGAGGAGGTCCATCCCCCATCTGTCAAAAGGCAAAGTTGGCAGCTGCGAGATCTTGGGAGCCAAGTTGATAGGCGCTGGAACTTTAGTCACAAGTGCAGTATCACAGTCGGATCAATAATAAATAATCATCTTAATGGTCTAACGATAAAAGTTGCACCAAAGAGATGGAAGCAACACCCTCTACTCTATCAACTCAAGTGTTATTTTTTAGGTCGATCTTGTTCCTTTAGATCATATTGAATTGAATTGAATTGACATTAAGTATTTTATAGTGTGATGAGTTGATAATAAACTGAAATGAAACCAATAAAATATTATGCAGTAAAATGTATTAAATCAAAACGAAAATAAGTTGAAAAGAATAAATCACCACAAAACAACTCTACTTGTAGGCGAAGTAAGTAATTATGCTTTTTTTTCCTACTATTATTATGATTTATGACATGAAATCAATCCTTATACCCTAGGAAACATAAAAGGTAGCTAATTGTATATTTGTATACAACATCTTCGAGTTAGGATATGTTACTTAGGTGGCTAGCTAAATACTAAAAAGTGTATTCCAAGCATAGTAGATCTTTAATTCGAAACCATCCATTTTGTCTTCAATTTTATGATTGTATTCATAAATGGGGTATTTATTATATTACTCCGTAGGAGTATTATATACATTGGATAAAGTACAAATTTAATGAAAATGTATGACAATATTTTAATGATGATGCGACAGTGTGAGAGAATTAATGAAAATTAAATTGGTTAAATAATACTCAGTTCGTTGATAGGGGCATTTCTGAATTTTGGGGGTACGGTGAATCTATATACTCTCAGTGATTAGATTTGTTATCGAGACAGGAGACTTGGGTGTTTTCTACTTCGGATTTCTTTACAACTATGAACTCGAGTATTTAGGAGAAGGATGGATATCTCACAGTTTTACTTTCTATTTCAGGAGGTCTCAAGAGTTAAGATTGAGATTCTCATGGCACGCCCTTGCAACTCAAAAAAATTAAAAAAAAAAAATGCTAGAAATATACTCTTATGGAAATTCTTTTTGATGGAAGATTATGAAGTCCATAATATTTTTTTTTTAATTTGATTGTAACATGTAGACAATTTACTATTAGTACACCAGCTCAACTAAAAGTCTAAACTAATGGTTGAAGTCCAGAAATAATTTATACTACGTATATTCTATCTATCACGCCCTCTCACATGAGAGCCCATTGGAGCTTGAAATGTGGATGCATTATGGGTCATCTCAGACCCAACACTTTAATATTCCACTTGAAGGTCAGGGCCTGTTTACTTTAGCTTAAAATCCGTTCAGTTTTGTTCAGGTCAGGTCAAGTCAGCTCAGTTCAGTCCAGTTCAGCTCTTCTCTTATTTTGCTATTCATTAATCCTTCATAAAAATACTTTCAGTTCAGTTCAGTTGTTTTCAATTGTAGTAAACAGGCCCTGAGGGGTGGATGAGGCTAAATCTGTGACCGTGGAGTCATATTGGCTCTGATACCCTATTAGAGGACCATTTCAACCAAAAGTCTAAGCTGAAAGTTGAGACACATAAATATTTTAGATATCCTATCAATAACCGGACATATTGATTTACTGAAATAATTTTTTGTTCGAATGAATATTGCATACACCCGGTTTATAATGAAACTACTGTACAACGACCAACTTAAACCAATTTTTTGATAACTAGAATCTGATTTTTGGAAACTTCTAAATGATTGAAATTTTATTGAATATCTTGATCAAATAACTTTTATGTATGACATAATAATGTATATTAATTCATTAATATTGAGTTTCTAGCATTAGAAAGTAAGTATGTGCACGATAACTTGAGCTGATTTTAAGGTAACTAAAACTTGAAAAAATATAACTCGAACTCAAAAAAGTATAACTTGAGCTGATGTCATAGTAATTAGAGTTCAAAAAAATGTAACTTTAAAACCGTTGTACAAAATTATTGTACACCGAGTGCGTATAAAACTTTGTCCGATAGTTCTCAATGATAAGACCAAAATGTGTAAGCTATGGTGCTTCATTCATTAAAAGGAAAAAAAAGAGTCTAATTTAGCATCAAATGAGCAACTAATAGTATAGTACATGTACCACCTCAAGATTCAATATCTCTACAAATTAAATTGAAATCACACCATAAAAGGAGAAACAACAATGAACCAAAATATTCGTATATAGATAGGAAATAGTACGGAGTACCTTTGCTATTACAAATAAAGTGCAACGATTAGAATTTCTTTTCTCTATACCTTTGGTTCAAAGCATTACATTTTATTATTAAGGGGGATGTAGTAGAAACTTTAAAATAATGACCAAAATAAATATTTTATGAAATAATGCTGAAGTTAAACGAAGGAACGCAGTCTATTCAATAAAAAAAAACATATGAAATCGACTGATATATAAATTGTTTTGAGTGATCGACCAGATTCCATGAAAATATACATGCAGATTTTAGACAAGACGTATCCTTCCCTTTGAATTTTCTTTTTATTTTCATACACGTTGCCTTATTCTCAAGCATCTTCCTCTTTTTTTAGATTGTTCTCCTTAAAAGAATTTTACTTTCCACAATTTTCAATAAGGTTGATAGAGGTTTATAGTAATTTTGGAACATGAATTGAAATAGATCAAGGTAAATTGATAAATTAATTAAATATTTAACACTTTAAATTGAAATAGTATCTACGTTTTTTTATTATTTGTAACGGAAACTATACATACAATAGCAAATCATTTTTAAATCAAAAATATTTTGAGCTTAGATTTTATTTCATCTCTTACACCAAATACTACTATTTGAGGTCGTGTTTTGCTCATCTTATTTTTACTTAGTTTCAGCAAATTTAAGTTCACGAAAGTAAAAATATATTCAGTTCAGTAAAAATAAGTTTGGTTCAGTAAAAATATGTTCAGATAGATTGGTAAAAATAAGTCCACATCAGTAAAAATAAGTTAACGAAAACAAGTTTAAATTAATTGATTTAAAATTCCAATACCTACGGATTTGTGTTGTGAAACATAACCTTAATAAGTTCCAAAATCTCTAATAGTATCCAATTATTTTATATACCTTTCAACACATGTAAATTAAAGTTCAATATGTCTCTAAATATATACTTGGTATTTAAACACCTAAAAAGACCTCATAAGTTCCAATAAACTCCGACATAATCAAAGTGATGAACTCAATCTTATTAGATCTTATCTCATGAAGACCCTTAATTATTTTAAGCCTGTGAAAATCGAAGAATCAAACTATGAGAAAGCTATTCACAAAAATAATATATTAGCGAGGTAGAATTTGATATTGTAAAAAGTATATAATAGTATAAAAAATAAGAAAAATGTCGTATTGAACTTGACTCATGATTTTGTGTAGCTTTTCTCACATGGTTAAAACAAGTATATGTACGATTCGTCTTACACGATTAACTATTCAAATTCATAGTACTCCATACTTCTATAGTTTATTTCATTTTTACTAGTAATTTAATAATTTGTTTTTGTCGATAAATTGATCTCTATATAAATCATACTACTACTACTACAAAATATCCATTTTATTTGACTGTTGATCATTGTTATATGAAAACGAAAGAAGAAACAAAAACTTTGACCTCTTCAACCAAAATTTGAAATTGAAAGAAGAACCAAAAAATTAACATCATTTATTATGCATAATTTATGCCTCACACTTCTCCTTTAACTTCCATTGGATCATCAACATTAAATTGTGTTTCAACTTAAATGTTCTTCTTTTGTTGAATCTTTATACTATAATTGTTATGATCAATAGTGCTACCTAGGACAAAATTTGTTGGAAGACACTTGATGAATTCGCTTGAATGGACAAATTTGATCATATATTCATATTCACCTTCTATTATCACTATTTCTTTACTCTCTTTGCCTTTTCTTTCTTTCTTTCTTTCGCTTAAGTGAAGAAATAGAAAGAAAATTTTTTTACAAGTACAATCAAAGTCACCCTAATCAATTATTCAATCAATAAAGTAACTTTAATGAGGTGCTGTAAATATATATATATGGTCTATCTATAATTAGCATTAACCATTTGATTGATTGCAAATGCTACGTACGTAGTATGGCTTTCGTTTTACTTGTCTAGTTGTCCTAACTTAATGACCTAGAAACAATTAAATAATGTAGTGAAATCGTACCAAAAATCTACATTAATGAATTTTATCTACAAGCAGCTTTAATCATATCCCACTTCAACAAATCATAATAGTGTAATCAAGATTTATAAAATTGAAATCAAGATTAGAATTGATTTAATGAGGATTCAAGTATAAACAGAAAGCCAAATCAATCAATTTTGGTCTTAGTGTAATCAATACTAAATTCAAACACGTCGGGCCTAAAATTGTCAGACACAAACTTTTTCGTTTAACAAAATTAAGTGTCACTACGTTATTAAATTCACACTAACCCATAATATTTATAATTTATATCACCTAAACATTCAATAATTTGTCGATTTCGCCAAATCGGTACCACTCATAAATTCATAATAATGGGTTTAATGCACGAAAGGGGACAAAATACAAAGGGGACATAGTTGGTCACGGATCAAATTGAAGGAGCATTTTTAAAAAAATTTCCATGGTGAAATTGGTGATATATATGCTTGTGTAGTTGTGTGTACTAAAAAGGTGAACGTTACCCACCTTATGAGAGAGATATATACTCCCATAAAATAGGCTACATCTTAGGTTAGTAGCCTCATAAACCTAGAGAGAGAAAGTATAGTGAAAAAAAAAAGAGAGAGAATGGACATTCGAAGTGTCCCACTAACTTTATCAGCTTTTTTTTTTTTTTTCGCTCAAATTTTTGTAATTGTAGCTGATGAAACCTACTTTTGCAAATGCTAAATAATTACGGATTAGATAGCATTGATAAGACTTATGAAAATCTTTGATTAAAAATGATTTTATAATTGATATGAAGCAGAATATATGAAGCAACTACATAAACTAACTTCAATATGGTGTGTCTCGTTATTATTGGATAGATGAATAATTGAAAACGTTTGTTGTCAACATGGATGTTATGTTGACTCTGGGTTTTACCGAGTACTCCCTATGAATCTATGATGTGAAATTGTGAATTGAATGTTTCATGTATGATACTACTACGTAAATTACCGTATCTATTACCAGATGGTCTGGTTCTCGTATTTGGTAAATGACTTTTTATTTATTGTTTAATAATTCTCTTGTCAAAAAACAAAACTTTATGTTAGGGGTTAGAATAGTTTGTGATATATTGTTGGTCTTTGCTCTCCGTTTTTGATTTGTGACCATACTTACGTAGCCATCACCGTCATCACTATATTAGAGTTTATGTTTGCAGCCATTTTAGCATTGTCACTATTATTGGGTAATGCTCACTTCTATCCTTGCAACATAAACTCACTTTGTTTTATGATCGAGTGGTGATGATGGATAGTGAATGTCCGATTAAATTGCATGAGATTGAATTGTTTAATATTGCAAACACTGTATAGTATAATCAAAAGTGAACTGAAATTCTATGTGTATAATAATATGATGAATCAAAAATCATTGAAATTTTGATTGTTGTATGAACTAAACCGAACTTAAATTAATCAAAAATAATTTTACAAGGGCCTAACATCACACCAAAACGGTACATATTGTACATAAATCTTGTTTCCTAATTGATAAATTGATAATCATAAGATGAAAATTGGTCAATTTTTTAGGAATTTATGAAGATGTGTATGCATACAAATGCCAACTTACATTAAAGGGTCTGTTTACTTCACCTGAAAACAGTTGAACTAAATTGAGATGAATTGATCTGAACTGATTGGAGCCGAACTGAACTAAAAGTTTTTTTTCTAATTTTTTTTATAAAGGATTAATGAGTAGCAAAATAAAAGAAAAACAAAATTGAACTGAACTGAACAGAGCTGAAGTAAAATATATTTTAATGACCAAAGGCAACTTACTGTATTATTATTATTATTATTATTATTATTATTATTATTATTATTATTATTATTATTATTATTTTCTTTTTTTACCCTTTGTTATTAGAAAGAAAGGTCTCCCGTAATAAGTAAATTGTAGAAGCCAAAAGTTTCTTAACCTCGTCCCTCCTTTTCAGGCTTTAGACGTAACTAAAGTGTTACATGCTCACCACCTAATACCAAAATAATACTGTTACCTTTGAAACCTATTATTGCTATCTTAATCATTTGAAGAATTTCAATGTAATAATAATAATAATAATAATAATAATAATAATAATAATAATAATAATAATAATAATAATAATAATAATAATAATAATAATAATAATAATAGTAACAATAAATTGCACTCTATTCTTTTTGTTGTTAGGGAATTATAAGGACAAGTGGTGAGAGAATCGATCTCAAGAAGTTCTGAAAACGGGAGGAAAGGTCTAGCCTAGGGGTGCTTAACGAATTGAGTAGTTCGCGAGCGGCTTGAGTTTGACTCGGTCAAAGCTCGGTCAAAACTCGACTAAAGTTAGCTCGAGCTTACTCGAATGAGCTCGAAACTCGATAAGTTAGTGTCATTTTGTAATATATCTAGTGTTATCCTAGCAAAGAGAGTATGATTGATAACTACTTTCAATTAAATTTGTCTTAAAAATTGATAAATACTTTAACATTTAATAAAAATAAAATGTTCAAGTATAAAGGAATAGAACTTTTAAAGAAAATAAAATATAATCATTATAAATTTAAAGATCGAGATAGACCGGTATTTTTAACGAGCTGTTTGTGAGCAACTCGACTCGGCTCGAAACTTAACAAACACGAGTCGAGCAACCCCTAACTCGTGATCGACTCGCTCGATAAGCACCCCTATAGCCAGCTAAGCTATCTCTTACCCTCATAAATTGCACTCCATACTTCTATAGTCCAAACAAAGTACGAGTATTACCTGCCGTCTTCGTTGTAATGAGATGGGAACGACCGAATGGATTCAAAAAGAAATACAAATACAAAGACTAAAACAATAAACCTAAGAATTAATGTTAATGAATACGCCCAATGATAAGATGATGATTGGAATTGTCCCAATATCTTGTATGAGGGCGCCTACCCCTATTGAAGTACACATGCTACATAGCTTTTTACTACTACTCTGTTCATGAGTGCCCTTTTTATAGAATACACTATATTAGCCTATCAGGCCAATCAAGCAATAATAGCTTTCAAATAGCTCATAATTTTCATCTAATAATTTACAACATAGTATTAATATACACTAAAATATCTACAAAATTATTTGCGTAATATATCTACATTTTGATAGGGAAGAACCATTGTATTATTATTATAATAATTCTATACAAATAAAGTTATAAAGTTAGATGTACAAATATGATATTTTAGCAAAATATATAATAAAATATATACTATGTAATTCATCACATTATATAAATATGATTAGTACTAATATACTACAAAGCAAGTACGTACAGTGTTCAGCCGTATAGATTATAGACAAACATTTATATAAGTTTAATATAATGTATGGTTCATACTTTATTTAACTACTCGTATTTAAACAATTAGTTTTTCCTAACACTTATGCTTAAAACAACTGTTTAGACAACTAATCTACAACAACTACTATTCAAAAGTCACGGCTATTTCTACATTTCACCTGAACTCAAAAGCTAACGGTTGATGACTATAAAATTTTTTTGGGCTAACTAAGCACTATCATGCGTTAATGTATAATTTCTACTCAAAGCCGTGTTATTAGTTAATGATGTGGCTGATTCACTACTTAGCTTGAAGTCGGGGAAACCATCAAACCATAGCCGCTAGACCAATTATCGAGTAGTAGTCGATAAAAATACTTGCGTACATATACCATAAAATATCTCCTCAATAGTTAGAAGAAACAAACAAAAGTGTGCAAAATAGGCAAAAGCAATCCCTAATGTAAGCAAGTAGTTATGGTCACACGAAGGCTTTAATACAAGTTATAAAAGGGTTACCAAAAATTAGCAAGAAAAATTGAAAGCAAAAGAAGTGGGAAAGCGTGGACAAATAGGTAAACATAAGTGCTTTAGCAATGAAATAAGCAAGCAGAAAGAGGTGATTCAATGGCCACCATAAAATCTTATACCCTCTTATAGCCGTATCTAGCCTTCTATTATAGACCTTGACCCCCACTCTTAGCCATCGATTTGATCACTCATCCTTCCCTCTTCTTATCTCTCTCTTCCCTCTCATCTCCTCTCTTTTTGTAGCTCTATTTATTTCTTACTTTCTACTATTGTCCTACTCATTCAAGTAATCATGTTAGTGGTTGTTTAATTCGATTCAATTGTTTCATAATCGACTATTATCTAGCCGATTCATTTGAGTATTATTTGACTTAAATTATTTCATTCGTCTTTTCATTTATTGCTACATATTAACTTTTGGCATGTATTCATTAAAAGTCAATTAAACCGGACTCGAAGAGGATGAACGGAAAAACTTCCCTTTGTAAACATAGTAAGAGAATATGCCAATTAAGGGGGTTTGTTTACTTTAGTTTAAAATTGTTCAATTCAGCTCCAATCAATTCAGTTCAGTTCAACTCAGTTCTTTTTTAAAAAATTATAATAAAAACTTTCGGTTCAATATAACTCAATTATATTCAGCTGAAGTAAACATACCCCAAATTAATACAGAGTAAGTAAAAGTCTGGCTTGCTATCTTTATTGGTGATATCCAAACTCTAAATTAAGATAGAGTCTCTTTCACACATTGTTGATTCATCTCATTACTTTGTAATAAATTAACTAGCTTAGATAAGGAGTAAGGACACTAGACTTGAATCAAACAAAAGACTCTCAACCTAAATAGCCATTCCTCCTCAAGGGTAGGAAGTATGGCAAGACATCGAATCAGTAACCATCAAGAAGTTGTAGGGCCAGTTCATTTTGACTTTAATTTTAATTTAATTTAGTTTATCTTCGATTAATTTAGTTTGGTTCTTAATTTTCTTCTTTTGTAACAAATTTTTCAACTATTTTCAGTTCAGCTCAAATTCAATAAGGTTTAGTTCGTTCAATTCAACTCCAATCTGTTCAATTCAGTTCCTTTAATTAAGTTGTTTTTAGTAAATATGAACAAGCGCCCGTAGTTAAAGAAAGTTAACCTCACAATTCAAAGGTCATGAGATGAGCTTCGATTCTCACCATGTACGGTGCCATCACAACATTTGTTAGTGCAACACAATCCCGATCTTTTAGGTTGAACTAAGCTAAACTCAATTTATTGATTAAAATTTGTTATTTATCGAAATTGAATTGTAATAAAAACAACTTAAAAGAATAGGTAAGTGTTCTTCCGTTCTTCTAGACATATTTTCAATTCAGTTCAATCTATTTCAACAATTTTAAATCATGATATTATTACATTCATTTCAATTCAAATTCATTTCATTTTAATTTAAAACAACAGCGTCTTATCTGAACAGAACGGTGCTAAGTCCCTTCTCCCTTTCCACAGTCCCTACAAAAAATGATTTAATCATGCATGGTTTATAATAATATTGACACCCATCTCATCTGAACCCTAGCTAGTCCCTACCATGCCATTATACAAAATACAAATACTCGAAGCAATAATAACATACTCGTACATAAAAGCAAGAAAAAACAGCAGTGAAAATGGCAGTAAAATCCTGAACTTCTTTTCTTTTCTTTTCAGCAACAAAATAGAGGGAGAAAGTATTTACTACTCTAGCTGTATTCTATGTATTTTTGTACTGTATGTATTATTCATTTTCCTTGGGAACCCAAAGTTTTTTTTTTTTTTTTTTCTCTCTCTCTCCTCCTCTGCATTTCATCGCGTGCACTCTGGCTCCCAAACAAAATTTCCTTCTTCTTTTCATCACTATTTTCTTGCTTTTTCCTGTTTTTTTTTTTTTTAAATAAAATAAAATAAAACCCCATAAAAATTAACCCAATTTTTAAAAAATTCTGTAATAAAATTGTGAAAAAAATAAATAAATAAATAAAAATGGGTTTTTTCTACTACAACTGTTATGTAATGTATCACTCATTTTCTCTTATTTGCTTTTGTTCCCTAAAAAAAAGCTTCTGATAAATAAAGAGTATGTATGTATGTATGTATGTATTTAATAAACACAGAAATTAAAAAAAAAAAGATGACGACAACAATCACTTAAGAAACCAGTGGTTATTTCTTAGGATTTTGCTGTAAAAAGCCTGCTTTCTTGTGTAAGCTTAAATCCCGGGTGCCTCTCTTCCCCCCCTTTTTTTTCTCTATTATCATCATTATTAATCAATTATTTTCCTTTTTTTTATTTTAAATATAGGTATAATAATATATTAGAACAATATTTTAGTAGCAGTTTATTTATTTATATATACATATATATTGTTGTTATGGAGAGTGTAGTAGGAAATAATAATAATAATAATAATTATTATCATCATAGTAGTAATAATAATAGTAATAATAATACTAGTTCTTCTTGTATTATGATGGAAAATGGGTTATACCCTATGATTATGTTACCACAACATCATCATCATCAACAACAACAACATCATAACAATAGTAACAACAACAACAACAACAACAACAACAACAACAACAACAAAGGACGTTGTCGTAATTCGATGGTTGCAACGTTTACTGGATGTTATGATCATCAACTACTTCCACAACATGAACAACAACAACAACATCATCATCAACAACAACACCATCATCATCAACATGATGATGATGATGGTGATGATGTCATGGGTATGATGGGAAGTGTTAACAATGGTGTAGGAGGAGGAAGTAGTAGTAGTGGAAGTGGGAGTATTAAGGCTAAGATTATGGCACATCCTCATTATCCTCGTCTCTTATCTGCCTTTGTTAGCTGTCAAAAGGTTACATCTTTTTTCCATTATTTTAATTTTATTTTTTTTATCAACTGTTTTTGCTTTAATTTGATTAATTAGTTTGTCATTTTCATAATAATAATAAATAAATAACTTCACTCTTGGGGGTAGATATATAAAATAATAGGTGATTTGATGATTTGGTTCAACTACTTCTATTAAATCAATGTTTTTTTTAGGAGACATGTTTTAAACTTTTTGTTTAATTTATTATTTACTTCAATTCTAGTCTTCTATACCATTAATTTAATCAATTTTTTAACACTCTTTGACCCCTAAATAATAAAATATTAAGATAATAATCCACACATGGAAATAGTTTGCTTAAAATAACATAGGAAGTTCAAATCATACAACTTATTTTAAAAAAAAAAATCATAATTAGGATTTCTTGTATGTGTAAAAGACTATAATTTTAATGATGTATATAATTAATTTTTTTTTAAAAAAAAGGAGAAGGCAAAACCTTGGCTTCAATTAGTAAAAAGTTTGCAAGTTTTTAAGGTTTAAGAACTTAATTAAGATGCATGTTTGTAAGTTAACAAGAAACAATCATTCAACCTAAATCCAAAATTTATTTCTAAAAAAATCAAATAAAATGGAAACAATAATTTTAAAGGGTTTTTTTTTTGTTGTTGTTGATATATGGTTGAATTGATTAAATAAAAAAATGTAGGTGGGAGCACCACCAGAAGTGGTGGCAAGACTGGAAGAAGCAGAGGCAATGGTAATGAACAACGGTGGCGGAGGAAGAGGTGGTGGTGGTGGTGGATTTGTAGGAGAAGATCCAAGCTTAGATCAATTTATGGAAGCTTATTGTGAGATGCTTACAAAATATGAACAAGAATTAACCAAACCTTTTAAAGAAGCTATGCTTTTTCTTTCAAGGGTTGAATCTCAGTTTAAAACCCTAACTCTTTCCTCTCCTTCTCCTTCTCTCTCTTCTGGTGATCATCTTTCTCTCTCTACATTTTATTCATCTTCTATTCTTTAAATTTGTGTTTTTGAGTTTATGATTGTTGATGAAATGATTTTATTTTTTGAAGGTTTGTTAGTTTTCATGATTTTAAATTGTGCATGGTGCATGTTTCCAAGATGAAATTCTTGGAACTTTAATAATTTTTTAGTTTTTTCTACCTATAATTTCATGTCTTTTTTTTTTTTTTTTTTTTTTTTGAATTTTTGTGTTGTTGGAAATAGGGTTTTGTTTTCATGGCCCATTCTTATGTGTGGCTAATTTTTAATTTGCTAGTTTGATTTTTAAAACTGTAGTTTCAAATTGGCCGGAGATGAATTCCAATTTCACTAGCAGTTGTTATCTTCTGTATGGAGGAAGCTAATTAACTAATCATGTTATTTGAGTGGAGAATCATCTAAATTGTGTCTCTCTTTTTACTAACAAAACATTTTGTGTTGTTTTAGATCCCATAAGAGAGATTTAATTTATAGATTTCGAAAGATCTGCTTAATTATAAATATGATTCATATATTAGGAAGAACTTATGTTGTTTCGTTGTGGATTTTTATCTTGTCTATATGGGTGAATGGATTTTCCTATTCTAGTCGTTCGACTAATCTGTAACCTCATTAGGGCTAATTCTTATAGAAATTGCTTTAGCCATGTCCATGAAGTATATAATTTGACAGTCCAGTAGCCCGAAATTGAACATCATGCATCTTTTCCTTTTGAATTTTTTCAATTCCGTTATGAACTTGTGTTCAAGATTAAACGGCACTGTTATTTTTTGAGATAATCTGTACTAGTAGCTTGTAGGTTTAATTTTGTTTTTGAGATAATCTCTTGCTTGTTTCAAACTAAAATATACGCCAATTTGCTAAGCTAAGATTAATCTGTTCCTATATAACCTAATTGAAAAAAGATGAACTACGTACTAAATTGTTCCATGTTATTTTTCTTTAGTTTTCTTCTCTTCTTTCAAAAAATCAAAAAACCCATAGCAAAAAAGCTCACATTAAGGAATTAGCTTTTCTTTCCCTACTATTACAAGATGGAGTACAATTTTTTATTTTTTATTTTTTATTTTTTTCATGTGTACTCTATATATGATTCATGTGTTGGAATCTTAAGTATACTGTGGTTTAATTGGAAAAAGTTTTTGTCAATATATAAAATGTGCATGTAGTATATGTGACAACCAATTTCTTTTGATTTTTCCATTGAAAACATATAATATTAGAGGGTTGTAGGTGTAGCTTTCAAACAAGTCTCTAGCTATTTGATTGATATTTGATAGAAGTCCAATATGAGTACTTTGTTACATATATATTCAAGCTGCTCTTTAATTTCAAGTTAGACTTTATGGGCTGAATTTATGTCACTTCTCTAACTATTGTGGGACATGCAATAAAAGATGCCTAGTTTACCTACAAGCCTAAGAAACTCATGTATATATGTAATAGGAAGCTGTTTGAATCAATTATGTCACACTATATGATGGAGAAAAGAAGTTTTGATAACATTGTATGTGTTTGGGGCGGTCCATTCAACCCCGTCCTTGTTCGATAATATATTTTAGTCGGTTTGTCGAAAGTCTGTCGTTGTTACATTGTTACCAAGGTGGAAACTAGAGGTCAAGATCGAGTCTATCTATAAATTCTGATCGATTTCAATAAAATCGGAGAAGCTCCATTAGTTAAGTCGATAGCTATAGTTTTTGTTCATTGCATTTGTCATCAGATTTGAATAAGTTATGTTTGTAGATATGTTTTACTTCTGGTGTTATTGATCATCTAAATTTATAAATTGATCTCGTATTTTGGAACTTCATTCGTGATACAAATTTATTGTACGTACCGACAGCTTGTGGAGAGGTTCCTGATAGAAATGGATCGTCTGGAGAAGATATTGATGTAAACAATAACTTTATTGATCCTTCAGCAGAAGACAGGGAATTGAAAGGGCAGCTGCTCCGTAAGTATAGCGGCTACTTGGGAAGTTTAAGGCAGGAGTTCTTGAAGAAGAGGAAGAAGGGAAAGTTGCCTAAGGAAGCTAGGCAACAATTGCTTGATTGGTGGAGTAGGCACTACAAGTGGCCATATCCGTCGGTATGTTATGTTTCTCTTCTCATGATCACTTGTTTAGTTTCGGTTTTAATCGTGCATACAAGTATATATATTAGCACTCGTATGTGATTGAAGATGTTTATGATTTGTTTGGTAACAACATAAGAATATTGAACGCTAATGGTTTTTTGGTTTACTTTTCCCTTGTCGCATGAAATTTGCATTTTTCAGCATTTCTGTGCTTCCTTTTTTGGTCAATTGTTTCGATTCTTCGAATACATGTAGTTAGGTTTGTGTGTACTTTCAAAAGCCATTGCTTTCAAATAGTTTTAGGTCAATTATTTGCCTCAAGCATATAGAAAGTACTAGCACATGTTGAGTAATTGCTTTTGTTCTGTAGTTTTTGGCAAAGTTACTATTATCTAATTTATTCTTGGACTTGGATTATTACTTGTGGGATCGTGATGAATGAATCAAGCACTTCGCTCATTGCTTGATTCAAGATTAATTGGCTTGAGTCGAAGCGGTTTACTATCTTCTAGTCTCAATGTGAACCCTAAGGGTTGGCTTGTTCGCGCTACATAAGAATCAATGATTTATTTTGCCATTTAGTGTTTGATTTATATATTAAATCTCGATGAAAAATTCTCATTTTCATGTACTGGAGAAATTGGAACTCAGTCTTTAGCTGCTGTGTGTGCCTTAATATTATTGTAGTGACATATGATAAGCCTATGCGATAATTTTTATTTGTAATTGATCAACTATAGGAGTCCCAGAAGCTTGCACTAGCTGAATCAACGGGACTAGACCAAAAGCAGATAAATAATTGGTTTATCAACCAAAGGAAGAGACATTGGAAGCCGTCGGAGGACATGCAGTTTGTGGTAATGGATGCTGCTGCACATTCGCACTACGGCTACATGGACAATGCCTTATGCAATCCATTTCCCATGGATGTCACCCCAACTCTTATGTAACAGCTAGTCATGAGACAACCCGGGATCTATCTAGGTCGGTCATGCATGCTTGTTGGTCGAAAATGATTTAGTAACGTATTTGTTTAATTAATCGTGATTGTATTGATATAATTATATAATAATTAATTGTGTATCTAAACACTCAGTGATGAATCTCTGAAGTCTGAACCCACTTAGATAAGGTGATATTATGCTATCATTGAATCGTTGGTTAGTGTATTTATGTATTGTTATTATGAATACTCCACTATATAGAAGCTAAGTAAGTTAGAGGTTCGTTATATTTTTATGAATTAATTAATTTTATTATTTTGGTTGTCAGACTGACAGAAGTAAGGTAAATGTGCTTATAAAAGTTGAAAGAGTATAAATGTTTTGATTGTTTTGAACAAAATATATTAAACTCTATTTATTGGGTGAATTTTGTGTCTGTGAATTGTCTATATCAAATATGGGCTTAACTTACAAGGGAAAGTTGTGCAGGTCTAAGCATAAGTGAGTGACAGGAAAAGTGAATCTACCTTGATAATTGCAAATTACATTACTTGTTAGTCACATAATGTTTCATAGTTCCCAAAATATGCAAAATTTTGACACTACTATTGTTTTATACAATCCACTTTCTACTTTTCCTAGTGTTTAATTTACCTTATCATTTGAATGTTTGTGTGGTAAATTTGGGGTTGGATGGGATAGGAATTGCGGAATCGGATTTATTAACATTGCAGATGGCTTAACTTCGTTCCTCTAGCTGGATCTTTATCTGAGTAGCAAAATTTAAATTCACATACTCGCTTTAAAAATTGTATTTATATTCATGTAAAATTAGAGCGTACACTATACATCTGTAATTGAAATGAATTTTTGCAAATTTAGTAGGGATGTTCATAATGATACAATCTAAGCGACATGATAGGCAATATGGTTGGCTTGGCAATATAGATCGACATGATACGCAATATGGTTGGCTCGGCAATATAAATTGAATGTGTGTGTGTGCGTGCGTGCTTGTGGCATTTTCCAAAATCAATATTGGACTATTGGATCTAGATTTTTTTTCTAACTCTAAAGATTAGCTTCTTTAATTTCGCCACTTGATCCTATCTTAAGATACAAGTGAGGGAGTTTTCATTTCTTAGGCTTTGTTTGTTTTGTTGGGAAATAATTTTCATGGAAAAAAAATTAGTCAAAGAAATTAAAAATATTTTTCAATGGAAAACAAAAATGTAAAATATGAACAAATTTTCCTTTGTTTTGTAGAAAGAAAATTTAAGGTGAAAAAGGAATTCGGCAGATAAAAGAGGAGAAAGATATAAGGAGAGAAATTAAAGACTAAGGAGTGTGTTTAGAAAAGGAAAATGTGTTTTGTTTTATTTTCCAAGAGAAGTTCTCTATCCTTCAGAAATTAATTTTTATCATTACCAAAACAAAAGGTTCGAAAAGAATTTTCCTCCAAAACAGATGGAGCCTTATCTTAGAAAAAAAAGTATTTTATGCTAACCTATGTGGACAATGGACATCAACAAAATGAAGGTAGAAAATAGGGAGGAACCTGACACTCCCTTGTTAGTTGTGTTCCTTAATTCTACTATTATTATCCCTTGACCAGTTGACCCAAATTCCTTACTCGGAACATGCATGCAATTAGAGTCCAGCAACACAAATACTAAAGTTCTTACAAAAAAAAAAAATAAATAAAATAAAATAAAATAAAACTTAAGTTGCTAATTTCTATTGGCCACTTGTATGTGTTAATTAACTGTGTATGATGTATGCATCAAATTTAAAAAACCTTACAGAAGTTCTGAATTTGAAGAAAAATATAAACAAATTTAATGAAGATAAATAGATAATTGGCTATTATGCATACGATTATGACGAAGACTATAAGACTATTTGGTTGATAGAACTAAGGAACTTAGGAAGTTAACGGGTGAGTGTAATCAATTCTAGCCAAGTAAAAGTGTAGATCAGCCCCATTTCAAAACAAAGCTCGACTTAAAACTTGAGAAATGATGTTTGATTCAAATTGAGTTTGAAATCTCTAATCTTAAGCTGGAGATTGTATCTTTATTGCCTAAAATATGAAACGACGCGACTTTATTCTCTTATAATGGACACACTTTCCAACACAAAAAATGACAACGTGGGTATTCTCAAAGTATGATGTATGCTACATCTACCTGCTGGGTAGATTACCGCAACAAATATAATCGATAAAAATTAATTAAGCTGAGTAGAATTTCACAATCACTATTCTTTTGGCTCTCGCTTAGTTGTAAAGTTTTATTCAGTATTTTCCTTATAAAGAAAGACAACTATCATGTTTATATTCACTTTCTCATTTTCCCAACCTTTTTTTTCTTCATTTTAACATATAGTAGCCCATTTCATAGCAGATTTGCAACATCTATAATATGTGACTATTCATCTATTATACTTTGATTATTGTACATGGAAAAATGTAGTTTAATATTTCATTTAATTTATCGCAATATGTGATTTATTAAAAAATAATTGTTATAAGTTTTATGGATGTGCAATTGAAGATATATGGTATAAAATGTGCTTCGACAAGTTGGAATAATTAGCTGTTACAACAGAAATGAAACAAAATAAATTTAGATGGATAAATTTTTACCCATTAAGATCTTCTCCATTTCCTATAGAGAGTCCATTTTATAAATCAATCCTAGTATAAAAATCTTAAGAAACGAAATTAAGAATACCCTAACAACAAGTGAGGATAATTGCTCACAAAATTCAATTTCATATTATGTGTAATAATTACTACTACTTTGGTCACACAAAAATATTCAATCAGAGGCAGGGTGAAACCACTTTGGTCAAACTATACTCAAGTTTATTTTATTAATTAATTAAAGTGGGTGGGGAAAACTCTCACTTATGTGGATAAGGTATGGTCATATGGGTAAATTGCAAATGGTAATAATGGACCACATACGAAACGCACTCCCCACAATTTGAAGAAGACATTGGACTTGGGTGAGTAGCTTTAGTGGTCAAGACGAATGTCATTTACCAAAACAAATGATGCAAAAAAAGCCCAATTAAGCTAGCTTCGCATAATTATAAGAAGTTGAGACTTGAGAACCACTTTTGGAATAGGTAACGTAGCCCATCGAAACTAAAACTTGGGGCATGCTCATTCACATTCTCGCATTTTATTTTTATTATCTTTTATCTACTTATACATCGCCTCTATTTATTTTTATCTTTTACTCTGTATCTCAAAACTCATTCTATACTCATAAAAAAAAGGAAAAATTCATACAAATAATCCCAACTATGGGCGTTCACCTAATAAAAGACCAAACTTTGATTAATCCAAAAATGGACCCAACTTTCATACCCATTTTCCAATTTTGGACCCTCTTAAATTTTAACTTGTAAAATCAAGTGAATCTTGCTAATTATCCGGTATTTGCTTAAGCAGGACCACCTGAAACCACCACCACAACCATCCCTTCCACCCGAAACCTCCAAATGTTAAGAAAAAACCGGATAATTAATAAAATTTACTTGGTTTTATAGGTTAAAATTCAAGGAGGGTCCAAAATTGGAAAATGAGCATGAAAGATGGGTCCATTTTTGGATTAATCAAAGTTCGGTCTTTTATTAGATGAACGCCCATAGTTGGGATTATTTTTATGAAATTTTCCT
>PYUH01000040.1:963002-974761 GCA_016808085.1 Suaeda aralocaspica | reverse complement strand
TTTTTTTTTTTTTTTTTTTGGTTTGGGACAATTAGTTAAATACAAAGGCTTGCCATAAAATTGAAAGATAAGTAAAAAAATATTCAATATTCTTATGTAAAATTGAGACCGTGAAGAGCCATACGCTTAACTATTTTCTTGAACAAATGTTGAAAAAAAAGAGGAAATTCTAGTTTATTAATTGATATCCTTAAGAGAAACATATCAAGGGTTATTTTAGTAATTTCACATGATTGTCCTACTAAATATATTTCCAATATACACTCTTTCAACTTCTCCATATTTACTAGTATACTCCTTGATATGTTTATTAAACATATCAAATGATAAACTTGACATTCTTCGAAAACATTGGGCGAAAAAACCATTCCTAAATGAAATGACTACATATTGTTAAGAATTGACTTTAATTTAAACGGGTAAGTAATTAAGTTTTTAATGTAACTAATTTCATGATTAAACACCTAATGATCATATACTATAAATAAACATTCAAATAAGGGAACTAATTTCTTACCACTTTGCATTACTTATGCATATGCATGTTCTTGTGACTTGTTTAGAATTTTTTCCCAAAGATGTCTCATGTTTGTCATGCAAAAGCTAGGCTAAAAGAAAATTAAGAAACGGCTATCCTTAATTAACTTCCTATATTCACATTACAAATGTGATGATTTCTTAAACAAACACTCTATTTAAGCTTATTTATATTGTATTTTTAGTTGATTCATTATTTTAAATATTCCACTTAGTTTCATCAAAAATGAAATACATGCAACATTTGTTTCTCTTAATTGTTGTCCTTTTGCCTTGCCTCTTTTTGCTTGTCATTGTAATCAAACCATGTCCTATTATTCATTCTTGCTATGCTAATGAAGAGAGGTCTCTATACATTGTTCTAGTTGAAGGCGATTCGCTTGCTTTCGTTCATGGTCGTCAAGCATCTTCTCAAGAAGAAATGAGAGCTCATTTTAACAGGTAATGCCGTAATGAATAATTCATAGAATTATCACAATTATAATGGTATGAGTCATTACCTTATAGTCCTTGTTTCTCCTAATAATAATTATATTGTTTTTCAAATTTAAAGTGTTTTTTTTTTTTTTTTGCACTTTATTTATTTTGTAACAGGAAGTTGTGTATAAAATGCTTAATTTTTAAAAAGTATTTTATATTTCGCTGAGACAACGAACAAATTAAAAGTACAATTTATTTGCTAAACGATAATAAGTTGCAGAATTAGTAATTTAGTAGAAGATAATGGGGCAACTCACCGAATACAGAAGCTCTATATAATTACAACAATGCCATTCCGCATATTACTCTATTGCTTAGGGGACACTATCTTAATTTATTAGTTGACATAAGATATTCACTTAAATGAGGGAACTTAATCAAGCTTTGATTATTTAGATGTTTTTATATTGTCAAAAATCAGATCTATTACGTAATATGCATGGATATTGATATATGTCATCAGTGAAGCTTACCAATCGCATGCAAAGCTACTAGAAAAGTCACACAACGAACTTCTCCAAAGCACCCTTGACATTGGCACCTACAATAAGCTCCATGGCTTCACCCATCTAGCTAATGGATTCGCCGTCCACACCACTCCTCTTCAAGTACGTACTCATTGATCATCCTCGTGTCAATCATCCCTTTTCAAACTTGCTATGAATTTTATTTTATGTTACTCGGACTCTACTAGAACCGTAATACAAAAAAGAAAAAAAAAATTCCAAGGTTCAAGTAACTAACACGTATTTTATTTATTGTTTTTATTTATTTTAAGGCAGAGAAGTTGAAAAAGAGTCCAAGAGTAAAGTTGGTGCAAAGAGATAGAGGAGCAAAGCTAATGACAACATACACACCTAAATTCCTAAACTTAGTACTAACTAATTCAGATGATGAAAAAAGAGTACAAAATATCAATAATAATAATAATAATGCAGGAGAAGGAATAACCATAGGGTTTGTTGATTCTGGCATAAACCCTTTACACCCAAGTTTTCAAAACTACGACAAAAATGGAATGTTGATCAACAACACTAGTACAAGCTGCTCGAAAAACTCGAGTCGATTTTGTGGAGCTTGTGAGACGGGGCCTCGGTTTCCAGCGAGCTCTTGCAATGGTAAGATAGTATCAGCAAGGTTCTTTGCTGCTGGAGCTCAAGCTATGTCGTCACATCTTAATGCTTCTGTGGATTTTTTGTCCCCCTTTGATGCTGTTGGTCATGGCAGGTAATTTGAAACATCAAAGTATTTGTATAAATAATAATTATAAGCTTTTTGCATCCTAATTTTCTTGTTATAATTAATTATTATGGTGATGGTTTTAATTAATTTTCATCAATGAATAAAACAAGTTAGGTTTGGAATATACCATGGTGTTGTTTCTTATGTGAGACATGTTTTTCTTTGGATTATCGCTTTTGAAATGCTTCATGTATTTTATTCTATGTATCTTTATTATTCCCAAATTTGTGTGATCTCATAGTACTCTTTATTTCAGGAAACCAAAATTATATTGCTCTAGGTACTAGGGTGAACCCTGGACTCAGTTTAAGCTTTTAGGTGATTAGATTTCAGTCCCCTGCTAATAATATTTTTGGAAGTCGAATTGGCAATCTATCCTTTCCTCCAAATGCAATCTTAATCATCAACAACCAACTGGTACTTATAGAGTACTACTAATGCTTTTTTGGATGATTGGATTAGGGTAATGGGGATTATTGGGGTAACAACTAACAAGAGATAGATTAATTAGAATGAGAAAAAGATTGAGGGATCAAACAACCATGTTGATTACCTATATTATCCCATTATTACATATCCCACTTGCAAATTTGCAATCTTAAACATTAACCCCAAGGTCGTCTCACAATCTTTGGCGGGTTTTTAGTCATATATAATTTGGGTTTTTAAATTAAGGGTCCGTTTGGTAGGGCGTAAAACATTTTCGGATAAAAATAGTTTTTCATGAAAAACTTTTTACATTGGAAAATCCATTTTCATAAAGAATTTTCATTGTTTGGTTGCATGTAAAATGATTTTACATTTTAAGCATTTTTCATTGTTTGGTTGGATGGAAAACCAAGTATTTCAATTGTAAGGAATTGAAAAGTGTTTTCATTCCACGTGTGATGGAAAATGTTTTCCTCCCAATATTGGGGAAAATGTTTTCAATATGGTGAAAAACTATTTTCCACCCCAAGTTTTACATTTTAATATTTCACTCCAAACCAAAAGATGTAAAATGAGAAAACTGTTTTCGGGGAAAACGTTTTACGCCCTACCAAACGGACCCTAAAAAATAAATATGGTTGGTAAATAGCTAATAAGAATGTCAGACATAAGTTGTTGTGCATTTTTCTTTGTGTATAACTATAAGATATTACCTAATAATTTAGTACTTCCTCTGCTCTATATTACTCGCAACATACCCTATCGGCACACATTTTGAGGAAAAGATATGAGAATGTAAACAACCAAATTAATTAATCAAAACAATTTAGACACAGACTATAATGTTCATCTTGCTTGTGTTTCATTATTTCAACTAAAATTGTTTGTTCACATCCCCAAATATCTTCCTCAAAATACAAGCCAAATTGCTAGGTTTGCAAGTAAAGTAGAGCAGAGGAACATGTGAAGTGCTAATAGTTATTTGCCTTCACTATTAAGAAACTAACGAAGTTTCAGCTTACTTGCTCAGTTCTCTCATCCAAAACAAAGGTAGTCTAAACTGTATTGACCAAGACTTATTTTTCACATTTGTAATTGAAGATCGAATTGATTTGGTGCAGCCATGTTGCATCAACTGCAGCAGGAAATTCTGGGCTTCCAGTGGTGGTAGGCGGTTTTTATTATGGGAAAGCCAGTGGTATGGCGCCACGTGCTCGGTGAGGGCTAGTAAACATAAAATCATTTGGTTGATTGTGCATCAAAACCCACTATTATTTATTATACCTTCTTCTACTTCAGAGGCAAACTAATCTCCTCCCAGGATTGCAGTTTACAAGGCCATATATCCAACAGTTGGTACTCTAACTGATGTCTTAGCTGCCATTGATCAAGTGAGCACTCCTCTGAAGTTGGACCATCTATTTTTGAACAGCAAATACAATGCAACCTCTTCTTTAAAAAGTTTTGAACTTTGTTTCGATTTACGTAGGCGGTAAAAGATGGAGTAGACATCTTGACGTTGTCAGTAGAACCAGATGAACCAGCAGAAGAAACACTCACTTTTCTGGATGTGTTTGAAATCTTCATGTTACAAGCAAGACGAGCAGGAGTTTTTGTGGTGCAAGCGGCAGGGAACAAAGGGCCAGGCTTGAAGACTGTGGTATCATACAGCCCTTGGTCTGTAGGAGTTTCTGCGTGCAGCACAGACAGAAGCTACCCTGCGACTCTCTTCCTTGGAAACGGGCAGAAGATTGCAGGAATAGGGTTATCAGGTAATTGTTTGCTTCTATTTGGTAACTTTCAGAGAACAAGTTAGATCAACATCATACATTTACCCCTATCCAATGACCTTTATGCTATATGCAGGGCCAACTTTTGGCAAGGAGATACTGAAATATAAGCTGGTGCTAGCAAAAGATGCGGTTTATGTTAATAGTTCATTCCCAAGAACTCCGCCTTACACAGAAGAATGCCAATTTCCAGAAGCTCTTGATCCCATGGTAGTGGCAGGCAGCATAGTGATCTGTACCTTCTCAGCTGGATTTAACAACGGGACTTCTACTCTAACTCCCATTTTTAACACAGCAAGAGTATTAGGTTTCATGGGTTTCGTCCTAGTCGCAAATCCTACTTACGGTGATTTCATTGCAGAACCAGTGCCTATCCCGGTGCCTGGAATTATGGTCACAAAAACTGCAGATGCCAAGGTAAAATCTTAGCCACATGACTTCATTTCCAAAAATAAGTGGAAACAAATTTCAGAATTTAGCTTTCCACACAACAAGTCCTTGGGTAAATTTAGGTCACATACCTTAAACATAATTTGAATTACATGAAAGTAAATGCATAAACAAGATATGAGTGATTGACATTCTTCTGAAAGATGTTTATTGTCATAGATCATATCTCAATATTACGAAGAGAAAACCAAGAGGACTAAACAAGGAAATGTAATAAGATATGGTGGAAAAGCCTCCATAGGTGAAGGAAGAGAAGCCTTTTTTGACAGGCATATACCAGCCGTAAGCCGATTCTCATCCAGAGGACCTGACATCATTGATAGCCACAGAAACCCTGCAGATGTCCTAAAGCCTGATTTTACGGCTCCAGGACAACAAATATGGGCAGCCTGGAGCCCTCTCAGTGCCTCAGATCCCATATTTGAAGGTTAGTCCAAACAACAGATTTGCGTGACTCTTTATATGCATAGGAAAATAATACAAACTTTCAAAAAACAGGGAACAATTATGCTATGATGTCTGGAACAAGTATGGCAGTACCTCATATAGCAGGAATAGCTGCAGTGATCAAGCAACATAATCCTTCATGGACTCCTTCCATGATTGCATCAGCAATCTCCACCACTGCCACTAAATACGATCATAATAAAAGAATTATATTCTCTGAAGGAAATGATATTGGTAGCGTTTATCCTTCCACTCCCTTTGATATAGGTGCTGGCCTAGTGAATCCCGAACGAGCATTAGATCCTGGTTTAATGTTTATCCCAGGTAAGTTAATCTAAAAATTTGTCATAAAAACCCTGCTTAAACTAAACATTCATGAGATTGAAAAGGTTCAGTCGGTCAAAAATTCAAATAGTGTATTAAATTAATGCAATTCTTGAATCCTGGCTTTCAGATTGACCCTGAGTTAATCACAATAGTGTATCAATAATGCATTACTATTTTCTTAAAGCAAGGAGATGCAAATTGGTTCTCACACTGACCCTGTTAAAAATATTTCAGTTACACATAGCAAAGCCTTACTGTTTTCTTGATGAAAGTAATAAGATGCTTACTTTCTATTCAGGTGAAGGGGAGTATGTAGCTTTTCTGTGTTCTTTGCCGGACATTAACCAAGGAGAAGTTGAAGCTGCATCAGGTGGGTCATGCAACCATCCACTCAAGCATCCAGCAGACTTGAACCTACCCTCAGTGACTATAACGTCTCTTGTTGGTTCTCAAGTAGTTAGGCGGAACGTGATCAATGTGGGAGACAAACAAGAAACTTACCTATGTGCCGTGCTTCCACCAAATGGGGTGACAGTCGAAATATCTCCAACATATTTCACCATTGATCCAAAGGGAAACCAAGATTTGGAAATAAAACTGAATGTCACCCAAGAAAAGAAGGAATTCAGCTTTGGAGAGATCATTCTGACAGGAAGCTTGGATCACATTGTGAGAATGCCCTTAGCAGTATTGCCTGTTTCAGTATCTTAAAAGACAAATTCCGAAGCATTTATACTTGTAAAACATGCTGCAAAAAAATATATAGAGAAAAAAAAAATGTTTACAGAAATATACACATGTGTTGGCAAATGCCTCAAACCCTAAATAGCTGAGTATAAAGTTCAATGCCAATTGCCATAATTGACAGTAACTTTGTAAAGCTCTGCCTTTTGACACACTCAGATCAATAGCTCTAGGCCCCTAGTCATCTCAAGTACACGCCGGGGACTTTCTCGTATAGTCTGATCCCACATTTTCTCTTTGTTTTTCCTCTCTATTTACTATACTTAACTCTGTGCCAAAGACTACTGTGCAAACTATTGGGAGACACAGGGAGAATACTATTCGTCAGTAGCAGGGTAAAGCATAATACAGAAGAAAATTTAGAGTAGAAGGGATCTTTGATGGGACTTTACCTATTATGCCGTACTGCAGCAGCACATCTGAGACTGAAACTATCATCTACTTGCATAAGCAGGGAGCCAGAGAAAGCATATAAGGTAATATATATGCACTGATACACAAGCAAAACATTTGAAAGTAAAACGTTGAAAGTAAAACCTTTTGCATTATAAAGAATCCATGTATTAGTGCATTGTACAAGGATTGATACAAGTGTACAACACTACTCATTACAATTAGCAGCCACTGCTTGCCAAAATGCAAGCCATCAGCTTGTGCTGTGTGTCATTTTTCTCTATAGGGCTGAAAAAAATAGTGTAACTTATCAATTATAACCTATGTAGAAAAACAATGGCAAATCACGCAATCTTAGCAAAACAATATACAGACACTTTCTATGGCTTGTACTACAGCACACTACTCCAATAAACACATACACTCCTTGCAACGTGGATGCCTATAGATACTTCTCGCTGTTGGCCGTCGGTGGACTGATTTCGTTTGACGTACTGCTTTCCTTACTCTCTGCTCAAATACTTTCCATTCTATAGTAGAATTTTTTAAGAAAATATCTGCAAGTCGGCGTTTGTTTGGTCGTATTGTTGGCATTTGTCCTCCCCCATAATACATTCGAAAGCCAGAAACTAAAGCTGACAGCTGACTCCCAGAATCTGTCATGGCAAAGGCTGTGGATGCTGTGCAGCCTATAAAATCCAATGCCGCCAACTAAGAGAAAAAAAATAGGATGGAAAACAATAAGTTTCTGCAGTCTAAGCATATAACCAAACTTCACCAAAAGTGCACACAGTGATATACATTCACAGAGTTTGGGTCAAAAACTTGTGCACACAAGTTTATAGGCAGGAACCACTGGAAAGCCTCAAACAAGAATAACAGCAAGAAGAGATTCTGGAAGACACAGCAAAAACTTTTCATACTTTCCGAAAGTCTTACATTAACAAGAAAACAGCTAGTGAAACTTTATCCATCAGCTGGTATGTAGGAAACATAATATATGAGGATATTGCACAAGCTATACATGACACGAAAACGGGAAGTAAACAAGAAGTGGGATGTAATATTTATTAATTGTATATGAAAATCTCTCATTTTCTGTCTTGACATTTTTATTTCTCCAGTACGGGGTAATTATTTTTCCTCACCGCAGAGGTATAGTAATACTTTACACATTCTATATTTTAGCCAAGACTAGTTGACTGAAGTGATAAGTAAGAGAGGCCGGCCAAACGCACTGCTAAACAGCATTAAAAGCTATTATTTTATTACTAAGCAAGATATGCATAATGTAGAAAAAAAAGTACGAGTTTGTCAAGTGCAAATACCTGAGAAGAATAGTTCTTGAATGGTTCAAGTTCAGACTCTGAAAGCAAATTTTCTTTAGTAACCAAATGTGGATACAAGCTGGTTAAGGAAGCCAGCCTCGATGGCCCTCCGTATATTTGAGCACCCGCCAGAAATATATGTGTCTTGCGATTGAAACCAAGAGCGGCAAGCATAAGCACAGCTTCTTCAGGAGTTAATGGACAAAGACCTTCTGACCTAAGTTCCTCAGGAGAAGGCATTCTGCAGTACATTTCAATAGCATTATTAGACATTTGTAAACACAGCATACTCAATAAAGGCACTACCAGTTATTGCTATGTTACATTTCTTCTCATCCCTAAAAATCAGTACAGGAAAATGCCTGTATTGCAGGAATCTAGAGTTTTGTCTGTAGCTGAGTTGTGTCCTGAGAGCCTAGATTTTAATACTAGAGAACAACAATAATTTGCTCCGTTCATGATAGTATGATTTCATTTTGCTAGGGATGAATGAAGACACTAATAACACTTACTTTTCATTCTTCTTGAGAAGTGTCAGTGCAGGGAAATGAATCTGACGATATGCCTCCAACTGCTTCTGCTCTTCTTCACCCCCACCAAACTCGCAAAGTGAGTGAGCCACCATGTCAATTTCATATCTAAGGTGTAAGGCTAGGTACTTTGGACCTTTCACAGAATGACTGTTTTTTGCTTTTACCATTTTCTTGGCATACGGGCCCAGAAGATAACTATCCAATGGTCCAGCATTCGTTGAATTCTGCCTTATTCTTTTGAGAATCAATGCACCACCTTCTTGAATCTTCGGCACAAATTGCAGTGCATAAAAATTGCATCTGCATCGAAGTCTCTGAATGCAATCCTCAATCAGGAGAAGTAACAATTGAAGCCAAAAACATAAAAATGGAATATTCCGATCTAGGATTCTCTAAGGAAGCATATTCCCTGACTGTTTACCTGAAGTTGAGTTGGAATTGGATCAAATGCCAAGCGGTTTCCAAATCCAAGAAAATGGATGACTTTGTTTCTCAATAAGAGGGGAAGGATGTTTTTGCGGTAAAAGCTTGGCTTGGCCTCCTTCATGATGTCTTCATCAGTCACCTGGAACAATCTTTCTAGTTAAAGCAGACTAGCAGACGTAAAACATGAGGATGATACTTTATCCGTTACAAAATTGATGCAAGGCTTGTGCTTTAGCAGTCAAAGGCTCAAAGCTAGAACTTCCAACTTTAGAGATGTGTATTCATAAATATATATAAGAAATATTACAGTCATATGACATGTTGTTGTCTCAGATGACACTGTATAGAAAAACAAAATCAACTTTTTTGAAAATTTTACTAATTGGGATTAAGATAACGTGTTGCATTAATAATGGAACCAAAGAAGTACTTTAATAGCTACCATAACAGATTGTTTGAGCTAGAATACTGACCACACTATCAATTGCATCCAGATCTAGCGACCGCATTTCTTCAGGCAGCTCCTTCACTATCCGGATATCAGGTTTTAAGTAGTTGATGAAGTGTTCCTCCTGATAGATATCGCCGAATTGACTAAGAATTATGGAATATGATAGTCACACTTCTGTTAAAGCACTATAATGCTCAAAAACAATCATATAGTCACGAAGTTGTTACATATATATCAATATCTATACTCAGTAACATTCAAAGGGAACAAAGTAAATTATCCTTATCCCATAACATGACATAATGAACCAAGAGGAGACAACAATGTAACATGATATAGACAAGCAATCCAGCCTAAGAAAAGAAGGGTAGAAGCAGTCAAAGCAAAACAATTGGTTCCATATAACAACAAAACGCACAAACAACATTTACAGAAAGAGGATAGTATGAAAATAAGGTTCAGATTTCTTGCACATTTGACAAATGTGAAAAAGGACTTTACCTTGCATCTCTCCAGACACTGCTGAACAGAAATTTTGGAAGGACAAGAGTTGCATTAAGTAATCGTGCAACAGCAACAGCATTGCATACCTATTATCAACAAAAGCAAAAGTAAAACCCTACTTAGAACCTTTCATATATTCAAGTATAGTCCATCCATAGTAGTTAGGTTCCAAATAAAAACACGGGATTGCCTACCGCAACTCTCTGCTGGTTCAGCCCACCATTAGCAGTAACCATAATGTATCCATTGTTGCCCTCTGATGATTGGATGCAACAAGAGCATATCAGCGTTGTAAGTCAATAAAATTAATCAAGGGTTGAATTTCAATTAAGCAGTTAAGAAGAAGAGATTACCGCTAGGTTCCCAATCACGATCCTCAGCACAGGGTTTCCAGTTAGAAGCACGTTCAAAAGGCTCTTCCCACAACCCTTTCGGCTCTGGCTTATTCTGTCCCTATGCATTGCCAAAGAAGTTGACATCAACAAACTAAAACTTGGCATACTAGAAAGACTAGAGCATTTCTTATATGAAATCCATACATAACCAGAATGATTAACTAATTAGTCAAGGCATACCTCAGCCAAAGCATGGGCAGCCAATTTCAACAACCTTCCAAACGGCGTCTTTTGAGGCTTCTTCACTTTAATTATCTTTCCAAGATCTTCCTACATCCAGTGAGAAATATCAGTACAAAATTACCTCCCAAACATCAACTAGTAGTAAAGAGTTGATATCATAACCACCCTCAATTTGCACCAAATTTATATAATCACTTCGAATTCGCCGAAGAAAATAGAAGTATAGACATCACATGCTCAACCAAACTTCCCCTCCACTACAACAGAGATTCATTATCAAAACTTTAGCCTCACACCCCTCCAACTATTCAATTATTTCAAACCATGTAACATTAAACCACCAACTACAACATCATAAACGTTCGGCAACAAACTTCGATTTCCCAACATGAAAACCTATTAAAATTCAAGTATGCCCATGAAAATTAATCCTAACAAGCAAGAAATTTAGTCTACATTTGTGAATTATGCATAGCCCAATTCACTTTACTTCCATAATTGGTAACAAATCAACATATAAGCAACATTATATTCCTAATTGACCAAAATACAACCAATTTTTTCCACAAAATCACATTTTTAAAATTAAACATAAAAAACATATAGTTAACTACTAATGCAAAAGTTTTTTCCTACATCTTCAACTTCAATTTCACAAATTCAATCATATCATTCATTTTTAAGCACAATTCAACCAAATGCACACCAGATTCATAACCAAAATAATAATAATAAATAAAATTAAATCATTCAAATTACTTTAAAAAAAAAATTAAATTCAGTTACCTTAATTACAACATTAGACTTAGAATTTTCAACAGAAGACTTGGAATTTTCAACTGAAGATTTAATCTTTGAAACAAAAACTGAATGATTAAGGCGGGAAAGCATCCACCAATTAACTAAAAAGAAAACACCCAATAATCCAATCAAAAAACCCAAACCCTTGAAACGTTTCAATGGCGAAACTTTAGTAATTCCACGTTTTTTTGAACCCCTTTTTCTAGAATTGTAAGTTGGGGTATCCAAAGATTGATCTGAATCATAGAATGTTTTGGGTGCACCATTAATGAAGCTTAAATTCATGTTTTTTTTTTTTT
>PYUH01000040.1:943859-960569 GCA_016808085.1 Suaeda aralocaspica | reverse complement strand
TTTTTTTTTTTTTGTTTTTTTTAATTAAATTGGAGAAAAAATTAAAAAAGAAAGAAACTTTTTAAAAGAAGAGATTTAAAAATGAAATAAAGATTAAATTTTTATGGAAAATTGAAGAAGGTTGATTGAAAATGGAGGTTAATGGAGATATTTGGAGGGAGGAGAGAAAGTTGGGGAAATTCCTTTGAGTAAGAATTTCATAGGACTATATTTGACTTTTTTTTTATATTTATATTTTTTGAGAGGATGAATATATTTGTTTTTGACTAATTAAAATTTTATTTTCTTAAATATGATTTAAGTAATAGATTGATTATTATCGTTTTAAAGGATTTTTGATGAGTTAAGGAAAAATGTGGATTTTAAAATTTGTGTAAGGAGCGAAATGATATTAGTTTGTAAGTTTGTATTTTTGAGTTTTCTATGTTATGGAATTAATTGTTATGTTAAAAAAAATTATTTTGATTATGTATCGCTATTTAAAAATCACCATTTGTGCCAATTATATTTATATGTATAAGATTAGAGGTAACAAAAATTGAAATGACTCGAATTGATGTAAAAATTAGCGGATTTTGTCATCATTTTGACACGTTTTAGTAAAGAGTTAGTCTCCTGTCAGACCGTTTGACATAAACTGGATAGCTTTTTTATATAGCAAAAAAATCTTTACCATGTCCAAATTGAAATTCTTGTAATCGTAACAAACCAAAAACCATTTGTCAAACACCCTCGATTATAATTGCTCGTAAATTTCTTTCCTTGTGATCATATGCAATAAGAATGTTTCATTCAATTGGTCCTATAATACTATTATTGGCACTTGCCTCATGTTGGTATCAACTTACCATTTACTTACTATACTCTATTGTTTATTATTATAATATCATGTCTTTTATAGTAAGAATTTATGTTCACCAACATTTATAAGAAAGGAGGACACAAAAAGGACATAAGTTAATGAGGGATTCATCATCATTCATGAAAGTGGTTGACATGTGAATTTTGAGTAAATGTGATAACAAAACCTTGATTATGTTAAGCAATATACTCTGTATATTTCTAGGTACTTGTTTGTTCACAAATGTGTGCCATGTGACCAGCCTGTACAAAATTACAAGTTTATAACTATACAATCAAAATCACTAACTCCCGATTGCTTTCCTTGCTTCATTGCCAAACCACCTTTATAGGAAGGATAAGAGATGGTAAATTGTTAATTGCAATTTGGAATTTCCGACTATAAAGAGCTTATTTTTCTTCATTATATCTCATATATTCTACAGTGTTTCGAGGTTTGTGACTAAATAAAAGGTATTTTTCATCGAAAAATTCATACAATTATATATTTTTGTTTATTATTAAGACAGGGTTATCATAATTCACATAATAATTAAGTGTTGGTGTATGTATTTGCTAAAGTAGCTCCAGACTGTAAATAAAATCATAAAACTTTTTTTATTGTAACAATCGTACTCATTCTATTTTTGTAAGTTGCTACAATTATTATGTATATTTGGAAAGAATACATTTATAAAAAAATCAATCGAAATCCATTAATAACTACCAAATCGTTGCAAATAATAAGAAATAAAGCCATGACGGGAATATATACGAGTTTTAAATACATATCATGAGTCAAATGGGTGCAAGAAAAAGAGAAATGGATTACTAATTTTGAACAGCAATAATACCATAACATTAGTAAAAGAAGACAAAAAGGGTGGTCTCATAATGTTAACACTTTGATATTATCAATTTATCACAGCTTAAGGTGAACACTGATGTCTTGATCTACTTATTCACAGGCTTTTGTGTTTGAGAAATTATTTTACACAATTATAACATAGGTATCAGAAATGCAGCTAAGAGAAATAAGGTGTATAGATCCTTTGAAGCAGGTGATCTGTTTCCACATCCGTGGACAATGCTCATTTTGATTGTACATTCATCTGATTTATCTATGGGAGGAAAAAAATTAATTACATTGCGACCAAGATAAATATATGTACCAAGATAAGTTCTTTGATCATGGCTTACTGGCTAATTACAGATTTCACCTAACTCCGACTATGAAATTCTCAATTCCCCCGCAGGTCTTCAACCTGCACAGGAGGGGGCAGTATACCCATCTCATGTGGAACTTCGAACAAAATTTGTCCCAATGAAGCGTCTGTGAAGAAATATCACTCTTTAAAATGACATATCGATTGCCTCGTGATCTGGTGTCTTGTACCCAAAGCCAGATTCATCACTAGATCGTCTTTTAGCACCACCAGCCCTCTGCACCAACCGAACTAATGCTTGCACTACTTCTGACATCGGTGGACGAAATTCTGGCTCGGGCTATTAATAGAAAGTGAAGATGTTAAAGTAAGTTTTAGAGTACAAAATGTGTTATTGTTTACAGGGAAATGGGTACTAATGTACTACCAAGCTAACGATAAGGTAACTAAAAAGAACTATTGTAAGCTACAATATCTAATTGATTCAATGATAACCTCATCTTAACAACGCGAAAAATCACTCTAATTCCAAACAGGAAAATCCCAAAATACCCATGTATAGGTCACATGTACTGAAAAGTACCACCGAGAATGGATCTTTTGCCCATCTCTAGGAAGGATACTATTCCGAACAACCAAGACAATTAAAGAAATTACCTGAACACAGAGAGCAATAATGTCAGCAAAACGAGACATAGACTTTGCAGGATACATGCCATCTAGGGCAGGATCAACCATTTTCGCTAGTGCATCTATATCGTGTAGTTGAGGTGTAGCCCATCTAACAAGTGACTGTTCGGACCTCGGTCTTGAACTGAAAAGGACAAGATATTCTTAAGAATACAAATCAACTGCATAAATAAGACACCAAATATAAAGTGGAGGAAGATTGCACCTATCTAAGGGCTTACGCCCTGTCAAAAGTTCCAACATCACCACCCCGAAGCTGTAGACATCACTTTTTGTGGTGTAAATTCCAGATAAAGCAAACTCTGGAGCACTGTAACCAAATGAACCTACCATTTGAGTAGACACCTATTTTTAATTTGTACCAGAAAAATATGTTAGAAATGCCCAATTACCTTGAAATCAAAATGGAACAAGTTTCTTATCAAGGCCAACACACCGACTCTAGCGCTCAAAATTCAGGATGATAAAAATTTGACATAGGGTTGCTAATTTTATTTTATCATCAAAGTTGAAATTAATATGGAGTATATAATGATTGGAAAATCTTAATATCAGCAGTGAATCCAACTTCCTATCATTAATGTCAATTCGTTCAGGCAAATTGGCAAAATAAACTTGGTAAGTTTAAGGTAGATCAGTAAATGGTGCCTTCATCAGGAGAAAACTATGTGATAACCTATTGTCTTACCAAACTTCAGATTCACATAACTAAAAATTTGACGCCATGTATAAATTAAATTTTCAAATGATGAATCATAGCTGCAACAAAGACGGTGAAAATTTTAAGCCTCAATTCTGTACCTGTCTCTCTGTATTTGGATTTAAAGCAGCCAACCCACAATCTGACAAATGGGGATTGAACTCTTCGTCTAGAAGAATATTCGCTGACTTGAAATTTCGATGTACAACAGATGGCAAACAGACTTCGTGCAAGTACCTGGAGAAGAAAAGGGGGAAAGAGGAAAAAAGACTTCAGCCCCAAATGTTTACAAATAGGCATGGAGTTGAATTTTAATAGAGTTTATGTAGTGTAGCATACTCTAGAGCTCTGGCTGTTCCAAGTGAAACTCGGACTCGTGCATTCCATGTCAATCTTTTGCTTCCATCATCAGCAAAGTGCAGCATATCATGAAGACTCCCACTCCCAACGTATTCATACACCAAAAGACGCTGCCCATGTTCTGTGCAATATCCTGCCAATGAGACAATGTTTGGGTGTCTAAGCTGTGACATATTTGACACAGCTTCGAGGAAATTATCCTCCTCTTGCAAAGATAGTGCTGAATTATCAATCTTCTTAACTGCCAAGACCTGAATTTGCAGCTTAATATTAAAAAGGTAGAAAATATAACAGGCATATAAAATGACAGTCAGGATGTATATTGCAGGCTTAAAGCATCAACAAATGAAAGAACCACCTGATGAGACAAAAAAAGTATACATCTAAGTATCTAACTTCAAGGAACAATCACCAAAGTATGTCAAAAAAGAGGTGCATTCCTGAATATCAATTGAGGAAACCTAGATGTTCAAAATTGGCAATGAGATGAATGAAACTTCGCTGTGTCACCAACATATCAAGCTCTACTATTCTACTAATGTGCAACCAGCAAAATGACTGAGCTGGATGAAGACTGCATAAGCTTAACAATCTTAACTCATACTATTATATAAAAATCTATGATCAAACCCATGCTCCAGACCTGTAAGATTATCCCACAAGTCCTGAGATAAGTTATCCTAGAGCTCCATAAGGCAATTTTTGATAAAATGATATGCATTAGGTTACATATTAGCTTAATGTGAAAAGCCAACCAACATGAACTTAATGGGTAGAAATGGGATGCCGTGTTTGGTGTATGGAAATACACTCAGAACAAATTATATGGTGGCTATACAAATTTGACACCCACAGTGATAGCTTGCACTTCTCTGAAATCAGTATAGTAACCTACGCACGCACACAACTCTAGGATTATTAGCATTATCACATTTAGGATTTCGTCCATGTCTGAGCCAAATGGGGAAACAACTTTGGCTCAACCAGGCAACCATAAAAACTAAAATGATTGCTTTGACTTTTGGCTTGATCTCTTATCATCATCACTACCTTTTATTTATAGGCCATAGCTTTCACTCTTGCCAATGCTAGCGTTAATCACTTAACTGTGAAATATAAACAGTCAAAAAAGTTGTTGATATTTTTATACATGAGACAAATCGAACCAACGCCACATGACTATAACTTAATTTAATATAAATCACAAATGACTCAAAAAGTAAAGTGTGTGGATAGTGCCAAAGTACAATGAATAATGTAAAAAGAAACAAGAGGAAGTACTTGTAGCAGAGATTTAAAGAACAAGATACTAAATGAACACAAAAATCAAGAATATACCTTTCCATTAGAAAAATCTGCTCTGTAAACTCGACCAAGTGAACCTTCGCCAACAATATTTTCTTGACTAAAGCTATTAGTTGCAGTCTGAAGAGCAGCAACTGTATATGAAGTAGCAGTAATAGGGGATTTCACTCGTTTCAAGGACTCATTTTTCCCTTGCATTTTCTCAACCACCAAATTTTCGGTTGGTGGGGGCTTCAGGTCAGCTACAGCAGCCACACTTGTAAACCGCTGTTCTTGCATCTCTGTAGTAACTGCTCATCAGGAAAACAAAGCACATTTAGGAAAAAGGAACGCAAGCACCAAGGACTGTATCGTTTTGATTAAAAAACTTCGGAAATCAAATCACATAAATTATTGTTTAGTTCAATCATCAATCCAAGTACTTTATGAGCAAAGGTAGAAATAAGTGGCATGCCAGCTTAACATGAGTACAAATAGTATTTCAGGACATGTACAAAAAAAAGAGAGGGGAAAATACATAAACCTAAGGATCACAACTTTCCTCAAGTTTTCAGAAACTACTTTTTCTTCAAATCATTTGTGAGAGAAGCTTACTGTTAGTCCTATTCATTTACATGTATTCTTTTAGTACAAATTCAGAAATTACGAATCGATTTCAATTGAGAGACAAGTAAATACATCAAGAACTCCATGTACTTATCAGTTGTGAAATCCATGAACAGTAGTTGATCAAAGAGATTGAACACATCGCAAAGCTAAAACTATTAAGGCGCTAGTAAAGAGCAGACACCTAATTGTCTATGTATAAAATTATATCCTTACATGCAAAATTCAGATCCATCCATACAAAATCAGCCAATAACTAGTGAATGCTAAAAGAAATTGATGTCAAGAAAAACCAATGAAACTATGAGTCTATGATTCATGTAGCCTCATTGACCTCAATATTCTAAGTCTTCTAGTTGTTATTCAAAAGGCTGATGAAGGTAACAGACAACAAGTGAGGAAAACCCTACCTTTTTCGCTGCCATTAGAGACACCCCGCACAGTCTTTGGGCCAACATCTTTTTTTGTCCTCCTTTTACGCTTGCAGAACAGAAGAGAGAGCAAAATACCAAACAAAACCAAAAATGCAAATCCTAATACTACCCCAATGATTGTTCCAGTAGACTTTTTCTTTGCATGAGAAGTCTGGCTATCAGGATTTTCAGGCGATTGAGCAGCCGTTCCTCCTGAACTTCTATGCCTTCGTTTAGCGGGTGTTCCAGGAGGAGGTGGAGTGTAGGGTGGCGGTGGAGGAGCAGGACCATTATCAAATGAATTACCATCATAACTGCATAAAAGAGAGACAAGCTAAGGATGATAGTCCAGAGCCACTCTAGAGAAAACAGCTGCACAGAAAAAAAAAAAGTAGGTACCAGTGTACAACTTACACAAAATTGGATATTGATCTGAGCTCTTTTGGTATCCAACCTGTGAAGTGATTGTTTGCAACATTCCTGTTCATTGCCACGATACATACACAAGTCTGAATTTCTCTTATTGAAAAGCAGTAACAGGAAGGAAATCCAAGAAAATTCATACTACAAAGCTTAAGAGTACAAACTTACAAATTATCCAAAGGCAGACCAATAAGAATGTCAAGAGAACCAGTTAATTGATTGTTTTGAAGCTGGCTGAAAGAATAACACGTTACAATAAGCTTTGTGACGAGCTTATAGTTTGGAAATTGGAATGACTAAAAGCATTGATATTAGCAATAACTCACAGCGTTGAAACATTGGACAAGGCGCCAAAGGAACCAGGAAGATCTCCAGAAAAATTATTGTGTGAAAGATCTCTGCGAGATAAACAAAAGGCAAAAAAAATTAATATCGACAGATAACAAGTTATAGAGGAATAAGTGACTAACAGGCATCATTCTTTCTTTACAAGCGAATGGAATCAAAAATTACAAGTATGTAACTTCTAGATGTCTTACATGGTAGTAAGGGCTGTATGATTAGCAAAGACATCTGCAATTGGCTGTGAGAGCGAATTACTGCTAACATTCCTGCAGTTGAAATCAGAAATAGTAGCAAACGAGTGTAAGAGAAACACAATAGGATCTAGAAGGATTAAAGGTTAGGAGAAGAGTCACTTACAAATCAGTAAGCGAAACCATGTTCATAATGGAGTATGGTAGTCCTCCACTCAGATTATTGTGTGCTAGATTTCTGCAACAAGAGGAAACAAACAATATACAACAAAAATCAATTCCACAAATCCTTCTTACCACCATAGCAAAGTTTCCTAAGCACAGACAAACTACTAAACCTTACAGCGATGTCAGATTCGGTGGCAATTGAAACGGAATTGTATCATGAATGTTATTGTTACTCAGATCCCTATCAACAAATCAAACTGTCAAAAACTTTCAGCAATTGAACATATGTCCAAAAGAAAATAAAAAACACTCTTACAATGTCTTCAATGAGGCAAGGTTCGTAAGCAAATATCCCATTGTCCCACTTATTCCTAACCCGGAAATGTCCCTACAAAGACAAAAACAACAATGTACCATAAGTTACATAAATCCACAAGAAAAAGGACATAGAACAATGCATTACAACTCAAAAAGCACACCCTGAGTAGAGCCATACAAGGAAACAACAGCCGAACCATCACACTTAACCCCCTTCCAAGACTCCACACAAGGATCACCGCCACTCGCTTTCCACCCCGTCAACTGAGACGGATTGTTCAGTGAACCATACAATACTCCAAGAGCTTGCACTGCAAGACACACAAACACCCCTAGTAAGCATAAACAATTCAAACTAAAACCCAAAAAGGAGGGAAATAACAAAAGGTGCCTTGAACACTTGAAAAAGGCACAAATTGCAATCAAAGAAAGGAATTCAATTTCATTTTCACCTTTTTAAGCTTTAAAACAAAAAACAATTAAAACCCATTATAATTCCCAAAATGAGGGTTTAAAGGGGTAAAAATGTACATAATCATAACATCATGTATCAGAAAAATTTCACTAAACAACCACATATAAGTTTAAAATTACACCTAACAAAAACTACATTAGTCAAGAGACAATTAAACATAAATTCCAAAAATTAAATCACTAAAACCAAGCTAAAAATCATAGTAAAAACAAAAGATTGAACCAAATTCAAATTAAATTGGATTGCAACAACGACAATAACATGCAACAGCTTTCCTTAAAAGGTTTCTAACAATAAGTTTCCAAAGTGAAATTTTAGTGCTATGTCCTTTTTAACCTTATCAAAGGTCAAATTTTTTGGCCACATTATCAACAAATTTTGCAGAAATCTCAAAGTAAAAACACATAAAATAGGCCCCACTAAAGCAAATTCAATCAAATGGACTTCTACAATATTGAAAGCAATAAAAATCCCAAAAATATAAAAATAAATAAAATGAATATAAAAAAAAGGTTTCATTTTTCTTCAACAATCTTTTCATTCCACCATTAACAACTCAAAATTGCTAAAAAGATTCAAACTTTAAAAACCCCAGATGCAAAAAACTCAAATTCAATCAATGAAACAACAAATTAAAGGCTAGTTAATTAAAACAAAATTAAAATTAAAATTACCATCATTTGCATCAGTGTTTGCTTCAACAAATAACACCAATGAAACAGCAATGAATATCAGAGAAATTATTAAATTTTCCACCATTTTTTTTTTTTTTGCTTTTTTTATATATATTAAGGAGTCAAAATGAGCTAAAAAATCAGTGAAAAAAAATCAAAAAAAAATTATAATAAAAATGCAGAGTGAAGGTTACATCACAGAAGAGAGTGAAAGAGAGAGAAGGAAGAAAAGGGTAGTGAGAGAAAATGAAAGAGGAAGAAGGGTGACATTGATCGTCATTAAAGGAAAGAAGAGAGAGAAAGTAGAGAGAGAAAGTAGAGAGAGATATTCGAAGAGTAAATGAAGAGTAAGTGAGTAGTTAGTGTGAGTGAGTGATTAGTTGGAGATTGATGAAGGATGATTAGTGAATTAATTAAGTATGATTAATTTAAGATTATTAATATTATTAAGTTTTGGTGATTTTTAGGAGTTTTTATTTTTTGAGGATTTTAATGACTGAGGATTTTGTCGGCGACATAAAACAGAGGGAAAAAGAGGAAATTGAGAGTGGAGAGTTGAAGATTTGGGTGGTGGTGGTGGCATTAAAATTAGGAGGAATAAGTGGGTAATTGGTAAATGTTTATGTGGGTTGTTAAAGATAAGCTGAGCTGATCCGTAATGATGCTTTTGATTGGCATTATTTCAGAGGCTAATCGGTTTTCTTTCTTTATAAAATTAAAAATAAGACTGGACTTATATGAGCTCGAAGAGTAGTTTTATTTGGTTCGTCAAATTAATTGTCTGATTAGAGATTAATCACACATGAAATATATATAGAAAGCATTTAACGAAGTATTTGTTTTTCCTTTGCTAACTTTTGAATTGATGGTGAAATTGTCTTATTGGAGAAATGTAAATACATTATTTTATTTTTCATTTAGACATAAATTGTGTAGCATTTGTATGATAGAGCTTAATTAACTTTCTTAATTCTTTCATTAAAAAGAAAAAGTAACATATCTTAGTGAAATAAAAGTAGAATTCCAAAATTATTAATTTTAAATCATTCATCTTTTTCAAAATTTAGTTTACTTTTCGATTTAACATTCGTAACATTTTGATTATTTACCAAATTTAGTCATACCTCTAACAAAAAGTAACTATTAGTCTTACCCGAGTATCCATTTTACTCTCAAAACATCAACTCTCATAGAGTAATATGTATACTCCAAATACTGAGTACAAAAGAAACATCATAAAACTCATGTATCGAGCTCAACCAAGTGAGCCTAACATTTTGATCACTTTCCAAAGGTAATTAATTTTATACTCTTACTAGGCATCCCTCGTTTTTTTAAGTTTAATCACACTACTGCTAAAAAGATAACTTTTAGTCCATTACAAAACATCACCTCCGATAACACAAAAGATATAAATTTCATATAATCATATACCTAAACCTAATACAAAAGAAACATCATAATGCTCAATTGCTCATGTATCCAACCCACAAAAAAACACCAATTGAGCCTTTAATGCATCCTCCCCAACTAATTGGGCAAACACTACCCCATGGTTCCTATTTGCTTAGTCGTAAAGGCCAAGGAGAAAATACCTTGTAGTTTCTATAATATGCCATGAAAAAAAGTTGTCGGTGAAAATTTGGTAGATTCATATCTACCTAGCTAAGTGTCATGAAACTTCAATGCTTCATGTGGAGATGGTGTCACAAATTGGGACAATTCTTCTGAGGGATTAAGATATATCAAGCCACCTCAATATATCTCCTGAATTACTAAAATTCATGAGTCTTATAAAATTGTATACAACTTGTTCCTAATCCCTCTTGATATTGTAATGGCCTCGCTTCACTCGATTAAAAAACTAAAAATTAAAGTGTTACTAGCTTTAGTTCAAAAGAACACGACTTTATTATAGTTCTCTATTAGTTAGACTTAATTGCATTAGACATCTAATAGAGTTTACTAAAGACCTATGATACTTTAATGAAGTTTACATAGCTAGACCTCTTTTATTTATATAAATATATTTTTTTTCATTTACATATAAGAGAGAATTGAATGTGGATTTCATTAGGTCCGATAAGTAAAAGTTGTGCAATTAGAGATTTAATCTTAATGGAATAAAGAGAGTAGTATTATGAAGTTTTTAAATGTGTACCTATGATAGACGGTAATTAATTTGATAGCTAGTGAGTATAAATATATGAAGTATTTATAATTTAATTAATTCATTTTAAAATTATGTTACCTTTATCTTTATTTTTGCATGCAATATGTACATTTTGATGATCGAATAAACTTTGGCTACTACCTTAGCCTCTTTGTAATTATGTAAACTTTGTAATTGTGTTCCTTAAAGATACTTTACATATAGGAAAAGTTAAAGCTCATAGCAAGGATTATTTGATAAAGAGCATACTTAATTATGCAATGTTTTCAACGTTCAATTTTGTTTCCCACCAATAAAAGGTTTCTTTTGGGATGTAAATAAAATCCCTTTTTTTTTCTTTAACATGCATATGTATAAAAGGATGATTCATTCAAACAAATACTAGCACTTAATGCAAAAGATACCCATTACTTGTACAAGTATTAAAGTTTTGTTCAATCATTAGATTTTGATGGACCACTTTTATTTTTCCCTAGAAACAAACTTGAAAGAAACCAAGAGTTTTTCATGCTTAATTAATTTAAATTTCTTAGTTTGGAACTTTGGATAATGAAATTTGCGTTGTTGGAATAATATGAAGCGTCGGAAAGAAAGAATATGTGGGAATGACTGAAAACGACGCAAATGTGGAGCACTAAGATTATTGACTAATATATGCACTTTTTTTGTTGGATTATCTTTTTTTCAATGTTACTTATACTTATTTGCTGTCTTTGCTCGTGATAGATTACAACCCCACTTCACTTTTAGTTCATAAAGCATGATTTGGGTGGCATATCGTATTAGTTTAGTATTACTTTCCAATATTATGTATAAATATAAAAAGTGTCCATAATCATTCACTTTATTGTAACAACTTGATTAAATCTTTTTACATGTTAGTGCATGGATGTATTATTAGATAAATAGTTTTGAAAAACATGTGAAGGTATGATATTATAAGTTTTTTTTTTAAATTGTGTAATAATGAATCACAAGATCGGATAATGGCCGCAAATGGTAAGTACTTAGGGTTGGGTCTGTTTAGTTCAGCTTAAAATTAGTTCAGTTCAGTTCAACTCTAATCAGTTCTTCTTAAACTTTCAATTTTTTTTTTCAATTCCAACCAGTTCAGTTCAACTGCTTTCAGTTGGAGTAAACAGACCCTTAATAAGTTTGTACTATGCCTACATGCACAAACGAAAGTCCCTAGAGCACGTACATTGTACATTTGTATAATGTCATTGAATATTAGAATAGGTATATTGTTCCATTGACATCACAGTCTGTACAATTTGCAACCAGGCTATTTTGATTCAATGTATATATAACAATAGTTATTACTTGTTATTCCTGGATGATATATCAATCAAATAATATTTTAATTTTTCAATAAGAAAACTTATAGACTACTTATCATTGAGGTCAATCAAATTAAAATTATTCTTGTGGATGATCAAAGCAAGGATAGTATCAAATGAGTCAAATTAAATCATCTATAAAAGTCATCGTTGGATGATTAATTATGACCTTTATGTGCTACAAAATCAGCATTGTGTCTTGCTTCTCAACTTGAAAATAATGAATAATAAAGGAGTCAAATAAAGTTGTTAACATCAATAAGTGAGTCATGAACTAAGTTATAAATTTCCCAAAGGAATTTGCCAAATTCCAAAGACCACTTATTATGTATAACCGACTAAAATTGATTTAGAATGTACTACTCCCTCTGTTCCTATTTGTTTGATACGTTTTGACTTGCACACGAGCCAATGCATTTGTTTAACCTTAAATATGTTTTGTTGTGTATATGTAAAAATTATAATAATTGAATATAAATAACATACACATTGAGACGAATCAAACAAGACTCATATGACTATATTATGTTTTATATATTGAAAGTAATTTAAAAGAATCTCTTATCTTATGAATAGTGTCAAGATTCCAAACATATCAAACATTTAGGAACGGAGATGGTATAGTTTTATTTATTTGAAAAAGAATTTTAATCTATGATATTAACTAGTTTGCTGGTGCACATTAATTTTAACTAGTCTACAAACGTGTAAATTTTCACGCTATAAAATTTGGTTGACAATTTATCTCACGCTAATTTTTATTTATTTTTAGTATTTCGGAGACACAAGGGCAAGTATTGAAAGATGCTTTTATTACTTGAGCTATGCTTCACTCTTTGATATCAGTCTATGTGCATAGTATGTGTACATTTAAATATTTGATAAAAGCTCTAGTGGTACTGAAATTGTTTAATGTTTGGATTTGTCCATGATTTGAGACAAAAGAATAAAAAATAAAGGACAAGATCTAAAATTAAGACGGTGATTACTGATTACAAGTCATTCCTTCTTAATCTTGGCCTTAGAGTCTTCAAATTCGTCTAATAGTACGATAATCACAGTTTAAAGTATGTTTTAATTGTTAAAGATTTGTTTAGAAACTGGCTTTGGTAGATCACCTAACACGTATAACTTTGTAGACCCAATTTTATTATTCAATTTAAATTTTAAATTAGCAGGTCCCCTCTTGTCAGCTCTTAGTCATTATATTAATTAGTCAAATTGCATGATTTAATATTAATACTAATTAGGAGTATAATTAATCCTAGTCCTAGTATCCTAAATCTCCACTGATAAATGATAATAATTTGGGCCTAAAAATTAAGAAAATGTTGCTATCACTCGTAGTCAAATCTCTAGGCTTGTTCGTCTCTCTAGATTATTGAGCAATGATAGGTGTTTTATGTAAGACTTGAATTTGTTTATCTATCACGTGAAATTAGAATCATGCAATATATGAATATATATTATAATTATGATTTTAATAGTCAACTTTGTAACATGAATAATGGTTTTTTGTGACTTGAATATATACTAAATATATAGATCGACTTGATATAAACTATTTGGAACTTGAATAATACTCGTATTAGTTATGATTTATGAAATCATGAAAATGCTCCGTTTTAGGCCAATTATATAACTGCATTTATCTATATATTCTTCTCTAAATTGATGGTAACATTTATTTAAATATATGAGAAATAAATATATAGCCTCATGTGAGAATTGACCAACACAATCCAAACTTAAGAATCAAGTAACATCATAATATTTTATATACTTCGCAGTCATGATAAAAAAAATTAATTATATTGGGGAGTAATTAAATCAAATGTTGATTCTCTGCTAAATGCTTACATGTCCTTAAACTTATGAATTTAGAAGGTTCTTGTTAGCTTTAATTTTTGTAAGACATATTAAATACGGAGTAAAATAATTATTTATGTATCAACAAAAAAAAAAAAAGTCATTTATGTAAAGTAAGCGTAATCATTTTCCTCTCTAGAAAGTATATTCGACCTACAACTACAAGCATTGTTTTTATTTTTGTAGCAAAGAAGAAAGTCATACTTTTGTACCAGCTCTTTCATCTTTTGCAAATGAATATATAATAAGAATATGCTATAACACCCACTTTTTTTATTATTATTATTATGAGGAGAATTAGTGATGCTATATGAAAGTTATTGGGAATTTGATTATCAATATATAGTTTTCACTAAAACATATAATTGCACTAAAAAGTTATATATTTAATTACAGTACAATATATATAGAGTATTAAGCTACTACATGCTTGAATTGAAAAAAAATATTATTGATCAAGAAATACCAAATGTGAGTGTTTGATGTTAAGCCATAGTATGCATATATATTTGTATTGGCCGCTCATATTGAACCCGAGTTCTTAGGTACAATAGGTTGTATATACATTTGACTTACATAATATAAACCGAACGGAAATCACTTTCCTGACATATGATATGCAATAATCATGATTCATGAAAAGAAATTACTTTCTAGATTAATTAAACCCTGATGTCATGCATCTAGTGGTAATGATATGAAGTACTATATTACGGAGTAGTATTTAGCAAATTTATATATAGACATTAATTATATTATATCTTACTCCTTTTTCTCCTTCATTCCTCACTTAGCTTGTTTCAATCTTCCAACATGCTCTGATATGATTGATGTTCCTAAATCTCTAGATTAGGACATATTTTCTATATATAGCATTACATTATCCGGTAATCGAATAATTAAGCAATTTGCTATAAGAAGTATGGTTTAATTTCATTCCTTGTATACAAACTCATTTAATTTGTTTAGTTTTAGAGCAAATAATTTATTAGTGAGAGTATGTTTACTTCAACTTAATTTCATTTCATTCCCTAATTTCCTTTTCTCATAAACTATTCATTTCAACCATATTCAGTTCTATTCATCCCCAATCAGTTTAGATGGTTTCAGCTCCAATCAATTTAATTAGATCAATTGATTTCAGCGAATGCAAACATGCCCTTCTCATCGATCAAATAATCTTGATGAGTTCTTGACCTAGGTTAGAAAGATATATATGAGATGTGGATCGAAAATATCTTACAACAATATATATAATTAATTTACTACACCAATATATCTTCTGTATGTAATTATATATCTTCCTAACAACCTACACGTATTACAATTCCAAACATATATTGCAATGTGCATGAATTTTCATTTTTCAGGGGTGCATTATTCTATATATGAACATATGATACTCTTTTGACAAAGCAAGTAGTCAATTTTAATTTGCATAGAAGGAAACAAGGAATCTACCTGTAGTGGTTAACCATACGTAAGGCAAGGAATTAATTTCAAACCTTATATTAATTAGTTTTTTTTTTTTTTTTTTTTTTTTTTTTTCCCCCTGCCCCATAATTTACTTGAAATTTAAGCAAAGCACACATTTTCAATAGTAAATATAACATGAAATGTCTACTTGTAATCTTTATGAACCTTAATTAATAATTAAATATCATAAAGTAAGGTCATAGCTCTGATAATGCTGACAAGTTATGTGCACTAAAAAAAAAAATGCTGTTATGAAGTAGCAAGTTACATGCAATTAGGTATTTATGTGTATTTCCATATTTTTTGGGGAATTGTTTATGTTCTCAAAAGACTCTTTTAGGTAAAGTTTTTTGGTTTATAGAAACCAATTGCCAAAGCTTAGCTTTATTTGTCTCATTTGAAGCTTTGTTATTCTTTGGCTTGTAGCTATGTATACTACCTACATTATTGATCATTTTATGGTTTGATTTTCAATTATGGACTAATTAACCCCCGCAAAAATAAAACTAATACACAGTATAAGTTAAAAAATATATGAAATGTATGATGCATAAAAAAGTTATTTCGTATAATGAATGCGTTAAGGTTAAAAGTTACACAAAGTACGTACTCAAATAATGAAATCGACCAAATATTTTGAACTAAACGATATACTCAATATTCGTCTAAAAAATCGAAAAAATTATGTCTATAATAAAGGAAAAACGTATGTGAAGAGTGAGATATCATACATGTATTATTAGTGGACATTTTATAATGTGCATGGATGAAGACATGTAAAGGAGACAACACTAGCTTGCAAATGCATGCATTTATATGAGTGATGAGGGCTCAATCATACAATGTGGGAATATGGAAAGACTATAAACATAAGTAGGTGTAATAGCACAAAAATGTGTGGAAGGAAAAGAACAAACAATGGATGGTTCAGAATATTCTGATGTAATGGTCTTATTTGATGATTGAACTTTTCATTAAAAAGAAATATTTTTATAGTTAAATAGGCTAAAAAAATTAGTGTATGAAGGAAAATCAATTCAGTTATACACTGCATGAACAATATTGAATTTGCTAATAAGGTGTTATTAGGCATATGGAATGCTTTAACAAATTATTGTTGAACACTCATTTAAAAGTAGGTGACAGCCACTCTAAAGCCCGATAAAGGAGCAGGGTGC